>JAODTR010023915.1:0-23658 GCA_025399935.1 Amblyopsis rosae
CCTGAGACCACTTTGCCTTGGGAGACCCTACCAGGAGCACAAGGCTCCAGACAACACAGCTCTCAGGATCATAGGGAGACACACAAACCTCTCCACCACGATAAGGTGATGGTTCCCGGAGAGGTATGTATTTTTAAGTATTTAGCCTCTTTAAATGAAAATGAAGGGAAATGGAAAAATTTTAACAGTATTTTGTTCATCCATCCATCATGCTTTTGAGGAGACAAAAGTGCAGTGGATACATGCAGGGAGAGTAAAAAGAATACCCACTGGAGGAAAACGCAATTGGTGCAAGTATATGTACTTTACCTAGCTAAAAACATGATATATTTCACCATATCAAAATAATATTTTAGCACCTTATGTCAACCAGTCAACACACGTAGGCATAATAGTGTGATCAGTTTTCTCATTCTTCCTGCTGATGCCTCACGTCTTAATGCTTGTACACAACATGAGCTCCAACACAAGCTATAATGCATATTCTGGCCGTTACAGAAAGCATTTAGCAACTACAACAGCTATGTACGTAGACAGTAACCATACTAAAGGTGAATGCATTTTGCTATCTTACTGTGCTGTTTGTTGTTGTTGGTAACGTTCAGTTCAGCCACCTTTTAACTGTAACTTCAGTTTAGCCAACTGTGTTTTCTGGTTTGAAAAGAGGAAGATAAGCTCCCTGCTCTACTGTAAACTATAGTCTGGCAGGACATCTCGTTGGAATTGCACATTGCCGAAGCACATCTAATGACCAATTTATAAGAGTGCACAAGCATTTATTTAACATTATAGTGCACTGTGAGAATAACAACCATTGAATTAATGTGTTCCATATTGTAGGATTCTGTTCAATACAGTTAGGTGGTAAATAGGAATACATTTACGGCTTTTGGCAGATGAGCGACTTACATGTAGTACATTTGTTAATATTTGGACAGGTCATACATACAAGCATTTCTATGTGATGTGCCGCCACGGAAGACTGCAGAGCGATACTGTTTTGATTTTGAACTCCCAAGTTAGTAAGATTGACTAACCCTGCCTTAAGACTGAGTCAAACACCTGGACTCTCATAACAATGGACCAACATGCCTCACAAGTTCACAGTACAACATCTTGTTATAGCTTTTTGAGTTTCTACAGCTACAGCTAGTAGCCCAATTAGCATTTAACAGCTAATTAATTCCTTAAATTATTTTTTGCACCACTCTTGTACACCAACTCCAACAGTTAAGGGATAAAGAAGACCCGAGCACTTTGATTTATTTACCTGAGACCCTTTGTATGCTAAGCATCATTCAGATATCCGTATTGTTTGGATGTTTTGAACACAATGGTTAGGAGTTGCCAGCACATAACTTTGTTAAAGGACAAAATGACAAGACGTTTCCCTGTTAAAAAGAACTAGTTCTAAAACTCTGGCGTCTCTTGACGCGCGTCGACGCCGTCAATGGGCGTTGGCCTTGAGGCTTGGTTTCAGCAGTTATATTTTGACTTGGACGTATTTATCAAGGGACTACTGTTGAGAGAAAAAATTGATTGTCGTATTACTGTGATATTTGGCATCTCGTCTTCTCATACCAATGCAGTTTTGATTGCACAATCAGCAGGTTAGGCCAAAACACCAGTTTTTTACCACATTTGGCAGTGTGCCTTAAGGGATTTACTGTTAACGTCTCTCCTTCTCAAAGATTGTCTTAGTACAAATGAATCAGTTAAAAAGTTACCTGAAAAGATGACCAACAAAATAACACGGCTATCCCATGACTCAGTGTGCTCACAAGGCAGATCCTGTTGTTTTTGACTTCAAACTGCAATATCCTTGTGCGCCCCACTGCTCATCTGAAGCAGAGTTCTTAAGAGAGAGTACAAAGCCAAAGGAATGGCCTGGAGGGGGCTGAAGGAGAGGGCAGGGGGAGATTTACACTGACTTGCTTTCTACTGAAGCTACTGAGTTTTCATAGTTTATTCAGAGTAAGCAGTAAGTACCCACATTCCAATATACCAGCAGGTTACCAACACACCAGATAAAATATGATCTGTAAACATGAGAAATTGCAAGATTTATTTAAGGGCTCCTGTAATTGAGATGTTTTTTTTTTGTTTTTTTTTGGCTCTCTGCCTGGGCATGTCCATTGCCTGACCACTGTGTTAAAATGCTAAAACGAATAACTAACTAACTAATAAACAAATAAAACTAAAGGGTCACTCAATATATAACTATATATTGAATGTGTGGTATTTTTATTTTATTTTTGTCCTTTCATTCTTATCACTTTGGTGACTACGTTATATGTAAATTAGCTCATAGATATTCGCGGCACGCTTAACTCTACGGGCAGCATGGCATAACTGGAATTCAAATTTAGAATTTATCCCATGTGCCAATGCATTGAAAACATTACCTTGCTTGTCCTAAGCTCTCTGGCCAAGCCACATTGATTTACTGTAAGAGTATTTGGTTTTTGAGAGGCTTGCTAGGCAGGTATGTTGGCTGATCAATGGCTGTTGTGTTTCCTTCATCATCCTTAATAATTTGCTATATTTTGTACAGTGAGGTGAAAGCTGGATAAAAATGCAGTCTATGATTCACAGATGAACTGGAGGGAATTTTTCTGACCGACTGACCACAGCTGAGCAAACAGGCTGCCAGTATCCCAGTATATATCTCAAATTTCAGAGACAGAACTAGGTCGATGCCAAAACCAGATTCCCTTTTTATGATCTGTAATCCCTTGTTGGCAATATGAAAATGCAGTGATCCGAAGCTTACCGGTAGTGGTAATCATAACCAGTCGATCAATATTAACCTTTGCCAGTAGGGCTGGATGATATAACCAACATTTCTGTCGCAATATATTTCATAATTCCGGTCGATACGGTATAATTCCGATATCAATATGAACAATATAAACCTCACAAAAACTGCTAAGAACACCCACAACGGAGCAATCACAAACTTCTGAAAAATGTAGTCTATGAAACCTGCTATGAAACTATAATATTTTAGAAATAACAAACAAAAATAAATGTTAACCTTCTAGCCTTTATACAGACAAGAAATGTGAAATCACAGTTAAATAATTTAACAAAACTCTCAACTGTGTTATTTTCTTTCTGTTAGTACTATAATTCTAAAAGGTTATACCATAATTTCCCGACTATTAACTGCACCGTGTATATATATATATATATATATATATAAATACCACAGGTCAATATTTTATGTACTGTGACATGTTTTTTGGACCTAGCCTAAAAGCGACAATGACGTAAGAAAATGCACAAATTGCATGCTATATCATATTCACCACATATGTTGTATAATTCATAAATAAAGTAGGCTAGGTTTTTTTAGAGACCGTTAATAAATCTATCGTTTGGTTAATCTGTTGGTTAACTGTTCTGTTCTCATGGTTCCCTCAAAGCCAGACGCTTCCATGACTCTGCAGTATATTTGCCTTTCACATAAGAGGCGGGCGGGACGGAGAGTGGGATGCCGCTTCGCATGTGAAACGCCCTAACCTTGTCAGATTGTCCTACCATAGCAAAACATTTTAGTTTTGGATGTATAATTAATATCCCTGGATTACCTTAAAAATAATAATAAAAATAGCCCAATGAGAGCAAAAAAATGTAACCCCTTGTATAGACGCAACCGAGTAATAGCAGAGCTGCTGAAAGTTTGTAAAATCAATGTATTAACCGGTTAATAGCCGGGAAATGTATTTATGTCCAAAATTGTCCAAAACGTATGTGACAAAATAGTTTGGCACGTGAAAACAGCCCATACTGCTTAGTACTGGCTGTAGTGCAAGTCATCACTCATGTAGTTTCTATTATTTCTGTTCACATTGAATACAGCTGCCAGCTGACTGCTGCTCCTGTTAGGTAGTGGCAAATGGTATTGCTTATCGAAATATATAATATATCCTATTTGCCAGTTTTCCAAATCGTTACAGTGCTATCACCAAGTGAAATGCATTAAGGAGGAGAGACGTTGATCCTGCTGGAGAGCTAGAGAGTTGGCAGGGCAGGGTGCTGAGTTGGCATGGGCCTGTGGCTCTCATCTTGCTCCTGCACTCAGTCTTCCTGTTTTAAGCAGCAGTACTGTTTGTTCAGGACACCGGGACTGAAACAGACCCGCCCTTCACTCCTCTGAGTGTTAATCAACCAAAACACATCACAAGTAGTAATTTCTCTACCGTGTGCGTGTGTGTGTGTGGGGGGGAGTTTGTGGTCAGAGTTGCTGAGTCAGAGATTTAGCATCTATCTTTTATTTTTTTTGACCACCCAAAATGTGTAGTGTTAGACATTCTAAAAGGAGCACACAGCAGCAAACTCTAGTATAAAGTATGTTTATCTAACTTGAATGCATGGAAGAAGGCCTATACCCCTGGCTGTGGTGTTGCCACCTCCTACCACACTGAGCTGGTGTCCCCCTTCACCTCCATTAGTGTTCCACAGACTGCCCTGTGCCACATATACATGTGTGTGTGTGTCTCCTCTCTCAGACACACCTTTTGGCAGTACCGCAAGGAAAACCCCCAGGCCAAGGTAGGAGACCCTCCCCCAGATGGCCTGCCAGGGTTTAACAGCGGAGTGATGTTGCTGGACCTGGAGGCCATGAGGGCTTCGGCCCTGTACAACCAGCTACTAGAGCCAGGCAACGTGGCCAAGCTGGCGGACCAGTACCGCTTCAGGGGTCACCTGGGGGACCAGGACTTCTTCACCATGATCGGCATGGAACACCCGGAACTGTTTTACGCCCTGGCCTGCGGTTGGAACCGACAGCTTTGCACGTGGTGGAGGGAGCACGGTTATGGAGATGTGTTTCAGTTGTATTATCGCTGCGATGGGCCCGTCTACATCTTCCATGGGAACTGCAATTCACCCATACCAGATGACTGAGATGTTAGTGCAGATTGGGGGTTTGTTGAGGGTTGCTCATTTCAATGTTGTGGGCGCAGAGAAGACCTTTTTAGGGCACCTTGCTTGACCAGTCTCGAGGTTCTTTAGACACTCCCTGGCCCCCTGCTGGTCAGGAGGACAACTGACTGATTTTCTATTGTCATCCACTGTAAGATTAAGCTAATCGTTTACATTTTTGGTCCCTACGTATTTTTGTCCCACTCCTGTCTCCACTTTTTGTCTATTGATCCACTTATCTCCCTCAACACCGCTGGTAAAGGCTAATCTGCATGGTGTATAGGAGATACTGTATAAGACGTACACGGCTGTTCTAGGGGTGGTTGCCAGATGGAATGGCAAGGGTCCTTATGTTGCTCTGTGTGGAATGAAAAGGAAGCCAAAACAGAATGAGAGACTGATCGGTGATAAGTGTTCATAACCTTAACCCACAATTCAGACCAGGCCATGCGTACACAGTCACATGTTTCAGGAAAAAAGGATGCAGGCATGAGCGCGACTGCAAACACTGACCCAGTTTTGAGTGTTCTGGTCCTGTGAACAGAGCCATCACCTTTAGTTTTTTCTTTTTCAAAGATAAGATAACAACACTTGTACAATACAATATGTACAGAATAAAGCACTTGTAGCGCATCGTCATAAGGTTGATTAGTAATGTATTACAAATTATGTGAATTGAGTATCCCCATTCACTCAATTATTCCTCATGGAAATTTAGATTTTAGATTATATCCTGTTTTTTAAAATTTTTTATTTTATCTAGACAAATTAGATAAGATTTTTGATTAATTATTTTTTTTCCCTTCCTTATCCACTTCTGCTGATGTGCTCTTGACTAAATCGCTTAAAGCAATGGCCAAAAATGGAAAATAATTGATGCTGGCAGCTGTCAGGTGAAAATGGTTTGAAGTGTAATTGTGAACCCAATTATAAGAAGCCAAACTGCACTCTCGCTGTGTGACTTGTAACCTGTTATGTTTTATCATGAGATATACTGTATATGAGGTGTTGGGTTATGTATAGAGAATCACCTTTAATTTTACAATTCACCATTTTAATTAACCAAAATTAATTTGATTCAATACTTGGTTTCTTCGTTTTGTTGAATTCATGCAGAAACACATTTATGTGTCCCCATTTCCTCCCGCTTAATGATTTACACTTCCATATGGAATCAATATATTGGTGTGTATTATGTCGATAAATGTTTCTAATTTGCAACCTTTCTAATCCTTCCCTGGTTCAATCAGTTGTCATACTTTGTATGAATAGTGAGTGTACTACAACTCATGACGTACTTAAAGTCCTTGCATTGAATGGGCCAAATAATTACTATCAAACTAAATGTCTCTTCTCCACTCATAGTTTTTATTCATTCTTATTAATTTTTACTGGAGACTCAAATAAATGTTCCCTTTGAGCTTGTTTGCCACAATAAAAAGAATTTCAAGTAACATGTACTTAATAACTGTCAACATAAACACAAGTATTTAATTTAATTTTAGTATTTAATGTTAGATGGATGTTTGTATTCCATTATTAATATACACATTTCCTTTTGTGTGATGGGAGTGAGAGTTATAATTTTTAAAAGTATTTTGTTTATTATGAAATGTGTATGGCGAATGGTGTTTAGGGCATATTTCACTTCAGTGGTTAAAGTTTCTAATAATTCAAATTGTGCGTGTGTGTGTGTGGCTCCAGTGTTTAGGCTAGTCTCATCCTGAGAGCTCTTGATGTTTGCCCTGGCTCAACCAGAGTCACCTCTCGTAGGCACACACAATAGCGCACTTTCATTAATGCAAACATTTGCTCCCCAGTTTGGCTGTAATAGCGAGTGTTAGTTAATCACCAGCCTTACCGTAGAGAGGGACAGTCGACACCAATCAAACATAAAGGGGTGAATTCCCACATCAATTCCTGACACCATTCTGAACAGTAGTGCCAACAATGGCCAATCTCGAGAGGATATCAGCTGTCCAGGGAGCCGTACAAAAAGCTTTCACGTGTCTCTTGCCAACCGCATTGGCATTGACCCAGCATTGGCCTACTTTTCCCATGATGACAGTTAAAGTAAAATGCTGTTAAACTCCAGCTGTTAAAAGACCCACATTGAAATGTGTGCTGCTGAAGTGCCTTCAAAGGCGGCGAACGCATCCCCCTGAGTGAAACAAAAGCCAGACGCCAGGAATTGAACAGAGTAGGTTCTAAACACACGATCCCTCTGCGCTATCCGTTACTACCTAGGCTAAACCAAACAATGAGAGATGTCTTTAGTTTGACCTTTGATGAGGAATATGAGGAAGTTGGGCTGCGGCTGTGTGGAGACAACGTTCTCTTCCCTTCTGGCTATGCTGTTGATTGTAGACCTTATCTCCAGGAACCTGAGAACAAAGGAAAAGAGATCATATTTCACACTTCAACACATACAGTACGTTTATAAGAGCATCCAATCACTCTCAACTCAAGCCATCTTGACCCATTTACTGCATGCTTAGGCCCAGTTATCAATGTGATGCATACCTGGCCGGTGAACGTACTATGTGGGTTTAATTGCGATGTGTTCCTCAAGCCCCGGGGAACCTGCTGATTAATGGGCAGACATGTGAGATACTGTATATCACAGACTGTCTCATAGACATGCAGAGCTATTATATCAGTCTGTTCAAAATCACAGTGTCTAATGGGAGCGGATGTGTGGCTCGGTGTGTATGTGGGATCTGTCGGGTTGCTGACCCACTTTCTTTACAGTAAAGGAAATTCTGGATTGGATGGGTGACTCCCGTCTAGAAGGTTGCAGGTTAAAACCCCACACCCCAGGCTAGCTGTAATCATCTGGAGCAAGATGCCTAACCCCTACTGCCATGGAGTGAATCAGAGCAGAGCATTTGCATGCTGCCTGTTGATAGAAAGTGATTTCCCTGCTTCAAGGCCTACTGCTAGACCATAAAATGTTATTCAAAAATATCAAGAAAGTATGGGTGGGCAGGCCAACACTGTGTTTGTGTGTGCGTGCGCGTGCGTGTGTGTGTGTGAGAGAGAGAGAGAGAGAGAGAGAGATAGAGAGAGGATTCATTCACACAGCACAAAGTCACAGACATACACACATTATACAACCATCTTAATGGATATTCTCTGTGGTCAGGGAAATGGAATTGTCTCCTTTGATACCAAAGTCCCAATCCCGTTGTGTTGCGCTACAGGTACAGTACGATGAGAGACTCAGACTCACCACACTGACAAGTAGGTCACTGTGTTATTCCATCAGCAGCAAAGAAGCCCTCATAGCAATTAGCTGGCCAGACCTCCACATCACCAGAGGATGAGACAATTTGAAACAGGATGTATGCATTGATGAGAGCTGGCAGGAGACATCCCTGGCGAGCTAAGGTTGTCACATACAGTAGCGATATGCTGAAAATCTGCTGGAAATAATATTCATTTACATTTTCAGCATTAATGCTTTTACCTACTAGATATTTTTCAATAGCTGAATAGCTCACGCTTTTCATTGTAAGCCATTGTTATGTTAGAACGAAATGTGCTGATATTGATTAAAATTTGAGGGAAAAAAAGATTTTGTAAAAACTTTAATTTTTAAATGAATGGTTTCAAATGAAAGTCAAGAATGTGTATTTTTATAATGCAATGACAGTTGTAAAGAGATAAAAAGACGTGAGCCAATATATTGTGATGCGCACGCCGCATAACGCAAGGTTAATGTAGCCCAACAGATATATTTCACGTGTTTGATCTAAACAAGGCATCAGAATTATCTTAATATCTGAATCACAACATCTGCCTTTGTAGAAGCTGTCTGCAATAAATTGTGGCACAAACCCCCGTGATGTTATCAGGCACATTGTCACAATGTATATACAATCTTTCAGAATATCTATGAAATAGGAGTTTTAACACAGGGTTTCAAGGGATGAACCAAACCTGACAACATTGCAATGGATTACATATAATCACACAATGTTATCATGTTTGGTTCAATAATATTTCTACCACATGGAACCAGCTATATACTCCTCCAGGAGGTGTTTCAGTGTATAAGTATGTTCTGCCGGTTCATTCAACCATAATAATCCACAATCTGATCCATGATCAGCGCACATATCAACAATAAGATGGCCGTGCTGCCAGCTGGAGGTGACTTCAAATAAAGAAGCCTGACGTGTGCAATATTTTTCCACAAAAGCCTGAATGGTCTAATCATGTAGTGTACCTACAAAACAGAGTAGGCAAGGTATGGTTGAGTTCACAATTAAGGTCCCCTATTTTAAAATGCATGTTTTTCAGTACGATTCAATATCATTATGTTAGGTGAACATAGCAGCAGTTTTTGGTAGGACATGTCCAATTACTTTACAAGCTATTACTATAGTTACAGCAGTGGACAACCATTCAGATGTGTCATTGGTGTCGATCGTCACAATAGACGTTGACTGGAAACATATTTTCCCAGCCACAGGGATTCGTGTGGGCGTAAGAACATACATTCGTAGACGTATAGCGTATTGCAGCACTGGACACTCAGATGAAAATCACTTGTTTCTTATCATGCACATCATAAGTCACCTACGCCGTATTGTCACAACAGTCCCGGAGGTGTTTCTACATCCTAGATCAGTTTGAGGGGCCGTGTTCACGTGACTCCACAGGAACATAACATGATGTCCTTCAGTTCATATATCACACATTGTTTGTCCAAAAGCTTTGTCAGTGTCTGCTCACTTTTACACATACACACATGGAGCCCAAACCTTCAAAACATTGGGATTGCAGTAGATAAGGATGTAGGTCATATGCCTTCCCTAAGAGAGTACTGTTATCTCACAATAATTATTTATAAGTGTATATTTGACAGAATATGAGAAAAGTATTGGTAAAAGGGTCAAAGGATAAAAAGACTAGCAAGGAGAGAGAACAGGGAGAGAACAGAAAATGGGTTGATGTGGTGGTGAGCAGGGTGACAGTCATTCATGTTTATGCTGTGATGTTTAAGATACACGCTTGCTCACAGATGTATTTATTATATAAAAACACTCACAAACACATACAAGCGATGAGATTAAACAGTTTGACCGCACTCACAGATGAAGCGCTGATTATCTCGTAACAACAGCACTTGTCAAGATCTGAGGCAGTCAACCAGCAAGAAACTGGCAGGTGTGAAGACCTGAGTGACTTTGACAAGTGCCAAATGGTCAGGGCTGGGTCAGTGTCTCTCTTCGAACAGTGTTCCGAAGAGAGGCAAACCATAAAGTTGTGACAGGTGGATGGGTGCCTACTTATACACTTTTAGGATGCAGGTACTTTGTTACCTGACATTCCAGATTAATTGCTGTCACAACTCCATCTGGGGAGCCGTACAATGACAATGTAAAGGGTTAGAACTTACTATAAAAATACTTTGCAGATTGGATGAACTATCTGGTCATTTTCGCTGAGGGCAAGCCTAAACCACGCCCGTATAGGTATCAATATGATGCTGATTGGTAAATTCAGTTGCTACTGTGACACATTCAAAATAATTTCTAGGCTTTCCAGATTGAGTCTCAGCGAAATAAAACTGAAGATTGCAAGATCAGGATGGTCCCGTGAAGCTAATGTCATAGTACTTACTAGTGCTTATTACTAATATATTTTATTATTAGTGTTTTTTATAGTAAAGGTACTTTATTTTATTCCCCATAGAAATGAATGGGGAATATTCAGATGGGCTCATTGATGCACAAGGGCAATACACTGACTGAAGGGTTACTGTGACACAAGTTGCAAGAAATGGTAGTAATGATACAGGAATAATGTATCACAAGACACAGTGCATCGAACCCTGCTGCATAAACCGGTCAGTGCTCACACTAACTCATCATCACCCAGGTGTACATAATGTTTTGGCTCATATGTGTATATTACCTGCATAATTAAAATGCGCAAATGCCTGCGCAGACACATTTGCACTCAATCTCAACAACACTCAACCTCAACTGCTTTAGACATGTGTGTGCTGTAATGGGGCAAAACAATGAATTGACCCTGCTGCATAAAATATAGCAGGCTGTTACTGTATGTCAACCTCAAGAGAAACCCACATTCAGTGTCCACTTCTGTGCGCTCCATTTGTTTCAGTGACGAGTGCATATGCATCGAGCACAAACAAATAATGACATACCCCATTGAAGTCTGAGGGATATCATTTGTTTAAGCCCCCTATCAGGATTTTTGTAGGACTCTAGAACTCTCCTTTAGAAATAGTAGGCATACTATTAAAGGACAATTAAAATTCTAACTTCCACCTGTAATTTTCTCTCTTAGTTGTATCTTAAATTTCAGTTTTTTAAACTTGCATCATTTGATTGGCTACCTGGGGCCAAATAAGATTTCAGAGAGGTATTTTGACTGTACACCTAGTACACCAAATGTAGCTTCAGTTTGTTACACTCCGATTCGCCAACTGTTAGAGAGCACATGTATGCATATAATTAAATTAAATATAAAGATAAAATGTAAAAGATAATTTACAAGTCACAAAGCAATTTTGTTTATCATGAAGCTATTAAGAATAGTATGCCTTATATCTCTCAGTAATTCACATACACACACACATGACCACAAAAGCCTTCTATTGGCTGCCGCTGGAGTCATGAAATGCTTACAGTTTCAATATTTACAGCTAATGTATTATTTGCTTACAGTTACTGATGTATGGTTTCTCTATTGGCTACTACGTATTGGTAAGCCACATGGTCTGCTAAAAAAATAAAGTATGTGGTACATCAAAGTTTAGCAGTATTTGAGTAAGCAAAGTCTCTTAGGCAGTGAGGCGTGCAGCCACTTGGATCACACATCGCATGCTCGCTCACAAGCACATACTGTACTGTGCACACACTATCCCTGCACATCTGTGATTGGAGACATGGTGCAGGCCCTTCTGTTCTTCTTCACCAGTGCCACTTCCTCCGTCTGGTGTACTGAGCCATGCCAGGTCCACCAGCCACACACACGGTGTGTGTACTAGACTATGCGCTGACGTGGAGGATTATGTAGGAGCAGATAATGGTTATATTAAACATACTATTCACACCATATACAGAAGGCAACACCAAGCACCTAGCACATGTTTTAATATATGTACATATGAACTCATGCATATACACACAGAGAACAAACACACATAATACTACCAGGAAAAAGGCCTTGTTAACATGCATGAACACATGTTCTGCCGAAGGTGATATACTATATAATATACTATTACCAGTAGTATATAATAGTGTGTATGTTTGGTCAATGTTCACTATATATGCACATCGCTGCAGGAGCAGGCTGTGGCGTATTAGCATACACAAGAATGTGCTTGAATGTTCTCATAGCCTGTGCAGTTCTGTAAGTTTGACTGTTTTATTGTAATTCGTTTCTATGCGGACCGCTGTATTTTCTGTCCAAGCATAGTTTCCTTCTCTTATGCCAACAGCTGCAGTGAAGTACCTTGTTAAGTGCTTTGACATGGGGTTGTAAGGCGGGAGGAGATTGCATCTAGATTGTTTTCCTTCCAGTCGTCCAGCATGCTGAGACTCAAGCGACGGTTTTCGCTGGTACAATACAAGCCTAACGCATAACTCAATAATAATGCTGTGTCACTTTGACCCAGATATTTTGAGAATATCTTACCTGTTGCAAATGAGCATTACAGTGCAAGAACACATATCCTTGACTTGATGTGATTATTGCTTATTTACCCTGGAACCAAACCGTAGGTGCCAAATGGTAATGTATGTTGATATACTGTATATATATAGTCTACCTATAAGGGGCACTGTTGCACTCTCTCTCTCCCTCTCAGGTTTGAGGAATAACCTATGGTCCTTTTTTAACCCAGAATTAGGTTTTAAAAGTCTAATGATATCACAAAATGCTATTTCTTAATAAGCACATCTGCAGGATAGAGGCAGATGTCTGTATGTGCAATACAAATAATGCATTGGTCCACACTGGGCATATATGCGTAAAGCAGCAATGCTTCTTTGGGATGTGAGAGCGGGTGTTTGGTCTTAATGTTGTTGTGCTGAGACAGTGTAAACAAAGGGTGGACAAGGTGCCTTGAATCGTGCACAGAAATCCAATGCTATAAATAATTAGAGAGGCGATCAATACGCCATATAAAGCTTCTCAAGAACTCTGATCCTTTTCCCTTATAGTGTCCCTTTTTATAAATGTCTTAGTTCTCCTCAGTTTATCCCCTGGCCGTCTATCCTCCTCTTATATTTATTTTTAGTTATCCCACTGCTCCTATTTCTCCTCAGTCTCTCTGCTTTCCTCTGATCTTGGCCGTCATTCCTCTGACACATATTTCAGATGATGACCTACATTTGCACCTCAGTCACCACAACCCTCTCTCTCTCTTTCTCTCTCTCTCTCTCTCTCTCTCTCTCTGTCTCTGTCTCTCTCTCTGTCTCTCGTCTCCTTTTAGTCACAATCTCTCTTATTCCCTCAGCCTAATGTTTGCTTTTTACGTCGTAACCATAATTTGCTGGCCTATTCTGGCCAATTTCCGTAGTAGTGGTTTTCCCACTTTCAGATGAGCAGAGCTTTATTTATATTCATTCTAAACTGGGTCAGGGCTGAACATCAGCAACCCCTGTGATTACGACACACACAATCGCTTTCATTCAAGCATCGCCAAGGCACAGTGGAAACGTGACACGCAGTAATCGATAACCTTCAGAATGCCACGTGTCCCCCCCCCCGCACCACCCAGTGCCACTTCTCAAAATAGGACTGGAGTGAGCACAACGTTTGCCCCCTCCGCCTAGCCTCCAGGTCAATGCTGGCCTGCCTCTGACGTCAGTCACTGCCACTGTCTAACTGTTGTTGGAGCTCCTGTCCACTGTTGTCCTGTCAGTCTATCCATCTGCCTGTCTGTCTGTCTGTCTGTCTGTCTGACCGTCTGTTTGTCAGTCTGCCTTTCTCTCTCTCTCTGTAGCCTGCCTGTCTGTCAGTCACTGCCACTGTCTCACTCAGTGAGCTCCTGCCCACTGTTGTCCTTTCAGGCTACCTGTCAGTCTGTCCATCTGCCTGCCTGTCTGTCTATCTATCTGTCTGTCTGTCAGTCTATCCATCTGCCTGTCTGTCTGTCTGGCCGGCTGCCTGTCTGGCCGTCTGTTTGTCAGTCTGCCTTTCTCTCTCTCTGTGTAGTCTGCCTGTCTGTCAGTCAGGCTGTCAGTTTGTCTGCCTGCCTGTTTGTGTGTCTGTCAGTCTGTCTGCCTGTCAGTCTGTCTGCCTGTCAGTCTGTCTGTGTTTGCCTTCCTCTCCCTGCTGTGAGCTGCAGGTGGGTGAAACCTCTGTGTGTGTGTGTGTGTGTGTGTGTGTGTGTGTGTGTGTGTGTGTGTGTCAGGGGATGATATCCTTTGAGCTTCCCACAAGGCACCAGGGTGTCACCACAGCCGCTCTGACAAGTGCCATGAGGGATGCTAGCGCCACCCCCACCCACACACACCCACCCACGCGCACACACACACACACACACACACACACACACACTGCTCACAAACAAACTGCGCTCAACCTCATTTTATATCTGCTTCAAGTTTTCTTTGTGGTAAAAATATTTTGGTTAATTAAAAGCAAAATAAAAATATTCTCTATATATATATTTTAATGTAAACAGACATTGCAGCAGGATAATACCAAGTTCTACGAACTGATTAAATGGTAGCTGTAGCCTATGAGCTTGTACGACTTGTTAGACATACCTTCTGCCTGTCTCACTTCTCTGCTGTTTAGCACGTTCTTTCAATCCACCTCCACCTCTGTTGCTCTACCTCTGATATGAAAATGGAAGATGCAATGTCACCTCATTTTGATGGTACACCCCTTTGAAACTAACACTATGTCTGCTGAGGTGGTCTGGATCTCTCTGGACCTCTGGCATGTTGTGTGAATGATGCCTACAAATAAACCTGCACAGACGTGATGAAGTAGGAAACATCTTCACATGCGTTTCACTTACCACAGTAATTGATGCAGCATTACCGACCACGTACTATTGGACATCATCACACATGCGCCAAGGGCATGCCGACCTTATAAGAGACAATACACACATAGAATATATAACCGTATTTAATGAATGAATTGAAGCTCAAGAAAAAATATCTTGTATTCTAAATCACAAGGAAATTGAACAAGCGACCACTCGGTCACAATTCAACTTTTCTAGCTTCCATGAAAGTGTTTGAACTAATGGCCAAACATTATTTTTATGGATTTTCAATATTGTAGACTTTTTTGTTTTTATACAATTCTGATTAAATAAATGTGTTTGCAGTGTTAGGATAAAGCTTTCAATACAATGCTCTAAAAACAGTGTTCCATTAAATAACTACTGGTTAGCTTGGTGTACGTCAGGATTGTAAAGCCTTTTCCTATGATTTTAACCAGAGCTCATATATTTGAGTAAGCTAAAAGTTTTGCTCATTTGAGGTATTTCGGGGTCATCGCATGTTGACCTATATGTTTCCATGGTAACACTGATCAACAAAGATCACTGGATTATATTTGAATAAAACTATGGACTATGTATGTATGTATGTATGTGTGGATTTATGTAAGATACTGTATAATACAGCTGCATAAATGTTCGTGCCAATACTGCATGTGCTATTTCAGTAAATACCAACCTACGCAAGAGAGCAGTTAAATATCACCAAGTCAATCCAAATCAATTATATAATGGAAACGTGAGTTGGCACATTGTGGCCATATGAAAAGGACACGCTGGCCTTTCAAGACAGTTGTTATGTGAATTGATTTAAGCGTTGGGCTTGCACGTGATGTTCTTGCAAAGCATATCTCTTTCATCTTTATATGATATTTTGTGTGTGTGTGTTTATTTTATGGTTCTCTTCTGATGATTGCAACATGAATGTTAAGGAAGTGGTTCCAAGGTAATTGTATTTTCTTTACACTTTTAATGTACTGTAGACTAGTTTAGTTGTCTTTGTTATATTGTGTCTCCTTTGGGTATGTATTGGCAGTGACTGACAGACAGACAGGCAGGCTACAGACAGAGAGAGAAAAGCAGACTGACAAACAGACGGCCAGACAGACAGACAGACAGACAGACAGACAGGCAGACTACAGAGAGAGAGAGAAAAGCAGACTGACAAACAGACGGCCAGACAGACAGACAGACAGACAGACAGGCAGACAGACAGACAGGCAGATGGACAGACTGACAGGACAACAGTAGGCAGGATCTCCAACAACAGTTAGATAGTGGCAGTTCATGGCTTGTTTATTTTTATTATGCATTGCTAAATATTGGTTGGGATGCACACTTTGACTTGCCAGCCATGAGCAACTTGTTTTGGGGTTCCTGACTCTCCTTTGTGGGTCTGTCTGTCCTAGTCATCTGTGTGCCAATCAATCTGTCTGTCTCTTGCCAGTACAGCCAGTACAGCCTCACTTCCATTTAGGACACAACGTCGTTCCATCACAAAGGAGGACAGTTGTTTGGATACCTTCCAGCTCAGCCAGTACATTCTCTTCTATCGCTTGGTTTCAACTGTTGTGTAACTATTCTAATACGTTTTGACTGTGTATGTGTGTAGAAGTGTGTGTGTGCTCTTCTACAGGTCAACTACCCAGGTAGAGCTGTTGAGCTGGCTGGCTGAGTTTGTTGAAAGATGTTTTGAAGGGCCTACAGAACCCCCAACCTTGGTGTTTGTGTAATGTGGGCGTGAGTGTGTGTTTACGTATTGGATTGTCCTGCCAGCCAGCCAGCCTTTACAACAAGCTATCTAAATATGTTGTTCCCTCCGTTCTGAAGGGTTTAGCAGTACTTTACACATCATATGATGGTGGCTTGAAATGGTGGCATCAGAGGGTGTGACCAGTCTTCCAGGTCAATGGCAAGTCTCAGGGCTACCTGTGACACCCTGCATGTGGTCTAATCGCCCACTCTGAAGCATGAGCTCCTGTTAGTTAGCACGCCAGTCTGCTAGTCCACCAGGACTCAAGCTTGAGGGCCAGCCAAACTTATTGGAACTCTCTTCTCCCTCTCTCTCTCTCTCTCTCTCTCTCTCTCTCTCTCGTCTCCTTTTTTTCTATCTACCTTATACACTTGTTCGTCCCTAATTAACTTTCAGCGCACACCGCTTCACACGGACAATTTGACATGGTGGGAAAGAGAGAGAGCGAGAGAGCAAGAGAGAGAGAGAGAGCGAGAGAGAGAGAGAGAGAGAGAGAGAGAGAGAGACCATGCACTCCTAATAGGCCATACAGAGAGACACTGTTGAGGGAGACAGAGGACTGGGTGGACAGCCTCCAGCATAGGAGGCTGTGAAAGAATTCATCTTCACCATCCATTTCTATGAATTTATTGAGTCTGCTGAGTAGAGAATGTGCACAAGTGTGCCTGTAATCATTGGAAAAGAGAGCACAATAAATAAAGGGAAAATGTAGGAATGCTATGACAAATAAACATGATGTTATGTCTGTGTTATGCATTAATAATAATGTTGCTATATGGGGCTGCTTTCATTCTTCTAGTGTTTCATAGCCTCTCAAATGGGAACAAAACAACATGAAGAAATGAGAAACCATTCTAATCAAGCAGCAATCAAACCCCTGTTCATTTATAACAAAGGAAAAGGGGACCTTTGAATTGCATAATGTTCAGACTCCCTTAGACAAGTGAATCACTATACTGTTCTATTCTGTGTTCTATTCTGACTTCTAAAGAAATCCACAGGAATTTCAGGGCAGTGCGAAATTATCTTTGTAGAGTGCAATATGGCCATCAGGAAGAAGGTAAAGTGAAGGTCTATTATCCTTAGTCGGGCACCCGGCCAGTTAGACAAGGTTATGGATAAACTCAGCCACATAGACACATTACAAATTACATAATATTTGCTTCTCCTGGAGACAGGACAGGTTAAAACAACAGGTTGGAAGTGCAAGCTCTGGCACTAACATCCATTTTTATGGACATGTTTACACAGGGTTGTGACACGCACACACGCAAGCATGCACACACGCACACACACACACATCGCCACTTCTGCCCCTGCTTTACTGATATGTAGTCCCCGAGTAATCTAATCAGAGAGTTGTCATGGTAGGCAGATACAGAGATAGAGTATGAGGTGAGTGGAAGTTTATGCAGACACAGGACACAGAGCCACATGCACACACACACACACACATAAACACACAATGTCTGGACCAGTGTTCTGGGAGCAAAACACCCATGCTATCATTTTAATCAAGCAGAGCTACATTTGCAACCCACAGTAGAAAGAGAGAGAGGACAAATATACAAAATGTTATAATGTTATATATATACCTTTTTAGTCAAAGGTGGGGAGTCAGGGGTGAGATACACATCACTAAAACCTTCTGTGCGTTGGAGCAGTGTGAAGTTGTAAAAACATGCATGCATGTGCTTTGTGCTTCACTTGTTGCATAGCAGCATCCTGAACAATTGACACTCGTGTGTTATTTTTAACCTGGTCAATACTCAGTAGTAACTGTCAGTAATTAACTCTATTCAATTAAATACAGTGTAGCTTTATAGGTACCTGTAGCCCTAATGTAGCTAAAACTCAGGTTGCATGATGTGTTTTAAAAGTAAAATGTATTAAGACTAATATTACTTTTCTATCTTTGACTGTGTGTGCAGCCACGTTGCTGTGACGTCAGTATTTTGGAACTAGGGATTTTTGCGACTTCCAACTGGAAAAAATAAAATCTCCCTCTTTCAGGATTCCATGTTGGTTTCTCTGACAAGGTTTCTCAACACTGACTTCCTAACAACATGGCTGCACACACATAGCTGTGTTAACATAATTGCAAATGATTTATCTTCTAAAGATCAAAACATTATCATTTTGGGTTAGTGTTTTGGAACACAGTAATTTACAACATCTGCAACACTGTATTTCTGATCAATTTTATGTTATTTTAATTGACAAAAATGCGTTCTCTAAAAAACAAGGACCCCACATGTTTTGAATGGTAGAATAATGTTTCAGGTTGTTGACTGCAAACTGCCATACTCTATGAAAATATATAATGCATGTACAAAGTGTTTCTTTACGGTATACTAGCTTCCACCAGAATGTTAGACAAGGTAGTCTGTAACATTCTTTCATGACCTAAGATGATATACTGTATTATTCCCATCAAGTAGATACCAACTGTTTTTTACATACATATTTAGCTGTCAAAGCTGTCAGCAGACTGTAAATTAATAGGTTAATACAACGCACACACACGCACACACCCACACACACACACACACACACACAGAGTTACGCTGTGTATAGCCATTGAAATGGCGATGGTACGGTTCTTTTTGCTCCAGTTCCATGAAAGAACTTTGAATAATAATCTATATAAATGGATGGTGAAGCCCCAAGCAGGTTGCATTCTTTCACAGCCTCCTCTGCTCTCCATGGAAGTTGTACACCCACTCTTCCATGTCTCAGTATTGTCTGTCTCGATGTGTGGACCATGGAGAGTCTCTCTCTCTCTCTCTCTCTCTCTCTCTCAGGTTTTTAAGCTCAACGGCTCCAAGCAATTACTTGTTACTTAAAAGTAACATCATGAAATAAACAACCATCAATCATCACCACCTCTGAAAAGTGTAGACCTATGCATATTTGACTAAATGTCTAAATCTTCTGCTGCCCACTGAAATCATTTCACAACCCTTGGGGAGTCCTGACCCCAGACTTTAACATCCACAATCCCCACAGGCGAAAGGAAAGCTAATTAGATATAAATCAAACTAATCCTCAACATCAGTGATGGATAAAGGCATATCTACAGTATAATTGGGAGTATAAAGTTAGGGCTCATTAAAGATAGCTCTTGTGACAGCCGTCCACGACAGCACGTGCAATGCCCACCCAGACCAAGGAATGAGTTGCTTATTATTCCCTTCACGTTCTTTCATGTTATTACTGTATCTTGTTTCCACTTTCACCATCCCTTTCTCTCCTTCCCATATGTGTTCATGTTTCTTTCTTCAATAACCTAAAGTTACTATGGTTGGAAGCCAGCAGAAATTGGAGTGTAAAAATGGGCATTGATAAAGAAAGGTTTCATGTGGGACAGTACATGATTCACTTTTTTCATTGTTTTTCTAGAGAGCCAGGTAAATGGGGGGCAACACGTCAGAAAACCACGAGGATACAAGTAAAAGGATAACAATAACAAACATGCCATTCTACAGCTGACTAAATCTAAAAATAGTAATTTTGTATTTGCCCCTAAACATCCTGATTTCCAGTATAACAAATAATGCACATACTTGACTGTGAAATTAATACCCTTTCGGATAAACTGATGACATATAATATTTTTGTTGGTATGTGTTTTACTAGTAAATGTTTTGTGTCTGTAGTCATTTGTTAATTAATGGTGTTCCTGGTTATGTGGATATTGCTCAGTGAATGGCCTGCAATTGCCCATAGGAAAACATTTCTGCTTTTGTATATTCAGATCAGATGCAATTCAGATAATCTTGATGACCTCTCCCCAACTGGTCATTACAAACACAGGCATCTTGAACATATTTTGTAACAAATATTTAGAGCTACTGTACACTGACACCTGACTTGTCTGTTATTTCAGCTGCATCATTTTTTTCAAGTTAATCTTGGGAGAGATGAAAATGTGTGTATTTATCTTTTTATTATATTCTACAAGACAGCTCCATTCTTTCTCCAGACAGTCCATCAAGTCTTTCTCACGTGGCACATGCTCTCAAAAGTCCAGAGGAACACAATAGGCTGACAATTCAAAATGGTTTTGTGTGCTTTGCTGAACTATTTTGTGAGAACGTGCACAGGGAAACCGTTGCCATATCAGAAAGACATTTAGGCAGAGAGAAGTGCCGTGTGTGTGAATGATTCGTGATTTGTGGAAGGCATTGCTTGAAATGTTACCTTTAATAATGATTTGAATGCATCTGTCATCCTCGCTCAAAATGAAGTGCAGCATTTTTCTGTGCTCTGGCAGCACTGTAAATGCTTGATATGTGTTTGAAAGGTAATTAAGTGTTTTTGTTGTTGTTAGTACCCAAACTCTAGTCTGAAATCAGTTCTGATTTACATTAGGTGATTGACTATGACTAAATTGAAAGCACACATACTGTATGGACTGAAACTGTTCAAACTGTTTACTTAATGGAACTCAATGCCAACCTAATGAGCAACAAGTTATCTACATATTTGCAAGTCAACACACAAAATAATTTGA
The DNA here is from genome assembly GCA_025399935.1 of Amblyopsis rosae. Taxonomy (NCBI): domain Eukaryota; kingdom Metazoa; phylum Chordata; class Actinopteri; order Percopsiformes; family Amblyopsidae; genus Amblyopsis; species Amblyopsis rosae. The sequence continues at coordinate 21,208 of JAODTR010023915.1, forward strand.
AAACAGAAAAAAAAGAATTTCTGAATTAAAAAACTAAAAAGATGTCAGTCTCATACATTTTGATCATTTTGGTTGAACATCCTCCATCTCCATGTTCTTTTGGAATTCAATCAAATGAGCCTCTTTAAAACAAACTGAATAGCGATCGCACATTATGCTAATTTCCATTGCTCTCTCGTGTCACAAGCTTGCTCCAGCACAAGGACAGTGGTACACTTACATGAAACATGTTCCTATTGCTTCATGTATTGCCCATTCATTTGCCAAAATGGCTGATTTGTTATTTGATGAATCGAAATAGAGAAAAGGCTGATTTAATGGGACAACCGGAAAGAAAGAAATAACCGAAAAAACTAAAATAACAAAAACTAATAACATTACAATTTCAAACAATTATATTAATTGAATTTACTAAGGATTGAAGTTATACTGAGTTACATATCCCAGTGAGCAATCAGCCCTCCAAAAGCATTATTTTTATCATTGCAAATTCAGAATTCATATTCAGAATCCTTATTAGACTTGCGTATGACTTGAGTATCACTATTCTAACTATTGCATTCGTGCATTAAAGTAAATGTGTTTCACACAGTAATATATGCTAATGTACAAATGTCTGCATCTGCTCCAGTCCAAGCACTCAGATAATACTACATCACATTTCCACAACACAGCAGAACATTCACATAATCACTGTCTATTTAGTCTAGATGTGATCGCAGTGTCTGCACTGTGATAGCCTAGGTGTGTGTCTTTGGGGAACAGCACAGTCAGCATGACACTGTTATTTTGGGCTCATCGTCTGTGTCACTGAAGACAGGTGAACCAGTGAAACAATGGTGTTAAGGGCATCATACGTGGAAGGACACCACTGGCATAGTGAAGCTGACAAGTTACCTGTGTGCCTATATTGTCTCCATTTGGGAAACAACGGTTACCCACTGTGACAGGATAGTGAGCATACACATTAAATCAGTATGGACATGGGTATTCTTGTCTATGTCTGGGTTTTTATATATATATATATATATATATATATATATTATTCATTGTTTATACTGTGTAGCAGAAAGGCAGAGAGAATGTGGGACACTACTAGACTCAAGATATGATAACAACCACACAATGCATACTGAATATTAGGGTTTGTATTAGCATATAAGTGGCAAATGCATTCTGTGTTATGAAGATGTGATGAGCGATGTGCCATAAATCAGATCTTTGTCTGCATAAAAGGCTCTCCAGTTCAGCTCCTTTATGGAGACTGCTGAAGAGGACTATTAGCATACTGTATAACGGGGACACATCAGAGAATTAAAGTAAATAATTTTAACCTTAATCACCTCATTGTTGTGTGTCGGTTAGCAATAGCAATATATTTTGGGTTCATGACCCCTGAAGGATCCTGATGTGCCAGTTGGTTTGTTACTAGGGCTGTCGTTGTTAAATAATATTCCATGTGGTGATTTAGGTTGGTTCAATAACGCGGTGTACGGTATTATTGCCATATTTTTCCTTTTGTTTTGAGATCTCAAGTGCGTGGCGAAGAGCTTCCAAAACACAATTTATAGGCAGTGATCTCACTCCGTAATGAGTCAATCGTGCAACGGCATATCGGCTACCAGTTTAGTGCACCGGTGTTCTAACTGTAGGTATGCAATCACGTTCAGCATATGTTTGATCAAAATGTCAGATGGAAAATATGAATAATTCATTAAAAGCATATTAAGTAGCACAAGATCAAAAGCTTATGACACACACCTTGGCTTAGCATAGTTGCTGTTTTCTGTTTAACAACCCTAAACGTTCGGGTACAACTCGGTTCGGGTTTTCTATATCCTACAAGAAATAGACACGTCCCAAAAGAATGACTCAATGTTAAACCGTGGCTTAAGCCAATTAAACCAATTAGTCTGATGTGTTCTCTTGAATTGCAGAGAACCACATCATCACAGTGTGTATTCAAAAGCCATTAGTTGAAAAGCCTCCATCAATATGGTGAATGGGAGCCAGATTGCTTCAGACGACATGGATCAATAGTCAAGAAGTCAGCAGATTTGGCTCTCATCATGAACAATAACAGATTGAGTTATGGGCTGGATTTGATTTTATGTGAACTATTTGTCAGACAGGAGGAACACTAGAGGAACACGGCCACCTTCTCTGACCTGCTGTCGTGTCAGTAAGACTCAATCCTGCTGTTTCATTGAGCTGCGTACTTTTTAAATAAGGGTATATTATATCATACTGACATGTACCTGCTCCTGTGGTTCTTCAAGGATCTCCACATCATGTCTTTCACTCTCTCACTCTCTCTAATTATTTGTGGACATGTCAAGTGAAATACCTGCAGTACTATCACTAAAAGTCATAAAAACATCCATCCATCCATCCATCTTCATCCGCTTATCCGGAGTCGGGTCGCGGGGGCAGCAGCTTCAGCAAGGGACC
>JAODTR010023926.1:0-23657 GCA_025399935.1 Amblyopsis rosae
CCCCCCCCCCCCCCCCCCCCCCCCCCCCCCCCCCCCCCCCCCCCCCCCCCCCCCCCCCCCCCCCCCCCCCCCTGCTGTTTGCCAGGCCTTGAGGAATTGCTGTCCTGTGGTTTACCACCATGCAGATAATCTTTTGGAGTATCCATGTTTGCCACAACACTGCAGATAACACTGACAAGAACAGTGTTGTAAAATAAAAGTGGGACAGATCATTTTATTTGGCAGCACCAAAGATAGGCAGCGCATGAGAGATACATAATCTGTAAAGTCTGCATTCCCCTGCAAGCCTCTGAGCTATAGCCAGCATTTAGCATCTGCCCCACGTGTTTCTACTTGTTGGACAGCGCTACAGCACCCATGCTCTTCTATAGAACTACTATTATAATGCCAAGATGTCTGACTCTCTCTCTCTCTCTCTCTCTCTCTCTCTCTCTCTCTATCTATCTCTCTTTCTCTCTCTCTCTATCTCTATCTATCTCTCTGTCTCTCTTTCTCTCGCTGTCTTTCTTTCACTCCCTCATACTCTCTCTCACTCATTCTCTCACTCTCTCTCTTTTACTCTCTCACTCTCTCTCATACTCCCTCTCTCACTCACTCTCTCATACTCTCACTCTCTCATACTCTCTCTCTCACTCTCTCTTCCTCCCTCCCTCTATTCCTCTATAATGTCTAATGTCCATCTGTCTATATTTTACTGTCCTATTCTTTAACCCCCCTCTCTCTCTCTCTCTCTCTCTCTCATTTTGAATGAAGGCCGGTACTGTTCACTGTATACCATACTTGCATACAATTATGATGCTACCCTGCTAACAATGGCAGGGTTCATGCAGAAACTTTAAGATGATGCTTTCTTCAGGTAGAGACCTACCTATCCTAATCCTACCTATTTTAGATAAATTACAGGGTAAATTGCCAAAATTGCACAGTGTTGTGAATATAATCAATTATACAGTAGATTTAAACCAAAATGTCTGTTATTAACACCATATTATTGACTCAAGTTTGAAGATCTCTTCATGTCAGTTATATATGAGAATCACATTTGCTCAGTGCACTGAATTAACATTTTTATAAATGTTTATGTTTTTAGAACTTTCTCTTGCATTACAAAGGTATTAAAAGCAGTTTAATATGCAACAGCCAATGACCATGGCAATGTGAATTTATATCAGATAATGTATTATATAGGCCAGTTGTATGGCTTTACTTTCTGAAGATAATTTCAGTTTTATGGATCAACAAACAACAACAAACTCATGAACGAACTTGTATTCATGTAACAATGTAACAGGTTTAATCATTTGCCATGTGCACCTACTGTATAAACCAAATAGTGTGCAGAAGCAAGAACAGGAGCACATACTTGCTTATGGTCTGTGGAATTACACAGAGCTAGTGCTAACTGCTAATCGTCACCATTATCAGAGCCTCATCTTTATAAACCAAGTGATGTTAGTATCTCATGGTGGCTCCATTCCATCTCATGTGTACAAACAGACAAATAAGCATTTCGAACACAGTCAGGCACATCTTTTAACCTTCCAGCTTTGTCTTCAACTCACCAAGTTGGTTCAAAGCCTCTGCCTAAATTCAAAAAGAGGTGCTTCCACGCAGTGCAGTGGGTAAACGCTCAATTACAGGGCGGAGGCAGGGCCAAACTTTGACTGTTAGTGGTAGAAGAGCCCTTTGTGAGCTGCAATCATCTCAGAAATGCCTGGGTTTGTTAATGGTCTCTGACTTAGGTTTACTGTCTGAGCATGACTCACACTAGCTATTTACTTTCAAAACAGTTGATTTGATGCTCTAGCGGGGGAATGAAAAGTTGCGTTATGAATTACCGTGTCATTTGATTCACTATTGTTGACTCTTAAGATGGTACTGTAGGTGGTAACATTAAAGTCAGTATGATATTAACTTCTTAAAATGACACAGAAAACATCTACTGGCTATGTTTGAGAGTAAGGTATGAGGTAAGGCATGGGCTATGATCAATGTATGATTTGAGCATATAGCTACAGTATTTCATATATTTCTGTTGTCAAAGGCTACAGTATGTCAATACTATTTTCAGGTGATAGAATTTGCATGCCAACTAAGAAGACAGTCAGATGTTCAACTCCAGACACAATGGCATTAGGGTCTATATTTGACCATCTCTATGTGATTAGAAGGCTGGAAGTGTAATAAACACTCTTGTTAATGTTGTTAATGTTGTTAATGGCAGGCGTTCATTTAGTTTTTTCTCACAATAAAATAGCTCCATCATTTCATCGCTTGAAACTATACCGTTGCTTTAGAAGCGAGAGCCACTAAAGCAACTCTTCATGGAAGCTCCACCCACTGTAACAACCCTTCCCCCTGACACACGCACACGCACACCCACGCGCACACACATGCACACTGTTAGGTAGTGATAGAAAATGGCTGAGCGACCCAAATACAAAACCCAGTGTTCTTTATTGTGTCCTACACAATGTCCAGCAAGATGGAATTTTAATGGTAAATGCAAAAACATAATTTGGTTAAAGATTACTAACGTGAAGCAGCCTTCTCTGCAAAACACAGCATGCAGTAAAACGTCTATCTTTTGGCTTGTGCTCCTGTACAAACACGTTGACGTTATGTTTCCTTCAGTCCAGTTTTCTTTTCTGCATCTGGCCATTCTCCGGAGGCCCATCCCCCTCTTCAATCTATCTCTCTCTACCACTCTCTCACTCACACTCTTTCATTCTTCTTCCTTTGTCTCTCTCTCTCCCCCTCTCTCCCTCTCTCTCTCTCTCCCTCTCTCTCTGCCTGGTTGCTGTTCTCCATCCTCCTACTCCCCCACCAGGCGCAGACATCCAGCCAGACACAGAGAGAGAGAGCGGATGGAAAATATGACTGACTTTTTTTCCCTGACAGATAATGTGCAAGGCTGATGTCGGCCATGACACCACTAACACAGGGAGAGGCAGGCAGTGGACAGTGTGAGGTTTTCAAACCTTTCAATTCAGAAAGGGTTAACTCTTTTGGGGATGGACTTTATTTAACATGTACACTCCTCAACTGCATTTTAATTAAACGTATACCCCCCTTCATCCCCAGTATACCCAAAATTCCACCACAGCCCATTGTTTATATTCTGAAATATCAACAAAGGGTGTGTGAGCTACTACGGGTGGGGTCTGAGCATTTGAGCTCTCTCTGAGTATGAGTAGAGATGACTGCAGGCCACAGTGGGAGAATGAACTATGAAGTAATATAGACTACTAATATGAGGACTACACCTTTAAGAACCCTAATAATATTTCAAAGAGCCCCCCCTTCTCCCACACACACACACACACACATATTTGATGACATTTGAGTGATTTGTTTACATGCTAACACAATGTGAGAGACCACAGGACAAAGAAGAGCCTTACAGCTCATCTGGGTGTCATATTGCCTATCCCAAACTGGGAGAATATTGTGATGTCAGGGAGAGAAAGAGAGTCAGCAGCATAAGCTGGATGGAACATTCTTTGCTTAATGGTAAACTAAAGAGGAATTTGTCCATCTGTAAAAATGAAGTGGCCACTCTAGTTTGCTATCAGCATTTGAAATCTCATACTCTTTCATAGTGTACCATTGTCTTAATGCAAAAACGGTACCACCGTTATAGGTACTACTCATGCTAACATGCTGATGTCTCTGGAAGAGTGCTTCAGACATCTCTGCTCTCGCTCACTGTTCCACCCTGAACATATTTTCCAGGCATCCTGGCAGCCTAGGGACGGTTTGTAGTCCAGACCGAGCAACATCTGGGAAAGACAGAGTGTTGTACCGTACTGAACACTTTTAACAAACTACCTTGTACTTTCTAACTGTCTGTTGTTTTTCCCCTTATAACATTATATTGTTATCATTATGTTATTATAGAAACTATAGTTTTCATTTGTTTATAACAACTTATAAACAAATAGTCTATAAGCAAAACCATCCACAAATGTAAGCATATTGTGAGACTAAAGGCAGCCCCTGCTGCAAGTATATAAAATGAATGTGGAGAAATGAGCTCAGAGATCCCGTCTGGAAACGTTGTTACCTCAGATGTCTGCCCACCCCCCCACCCCACTAAAAGCACTCATGAACACTGTTGCCTACAGGAAGGTTCGTTTGCAAGAGCGATGCAGGGAATAAGAGTTGCAGCTAAAGATTCTGGTGGAGCCATACCAGAAATTCAGAAATTCAGATATAAAAAAAGAGAAAAGGTCCAGGATAGGAGCAGGACATAAAGTGAGGATAGGGAGGGTGGAAACCTCAAATTGAGACTAGGAATAGGGAGGCTAGGATGGAAATAGAGGCCTATAGCCTAGCAGTAGGAAAAAACTGTTCTTCTTGTGGGTGACTCATGCTCTCCCCATAGCCGTACAGACAGTAGTCGACTACGTTCTGCTTTAAGGCAACGCTTCTTGTGCAGTTCATTACAAAGTTCTTATTACTAAGGCATCAATTACAAAGGTTTTATTACTAAGGCGTGAGTTGAGGCATTTATGAACACCTTTGATATACATTTACTTGACAGGCGTTTGCTGGGACATTTAACACTCAAAAGATAATGTACAGAATTGTCCATGTCTTCATGTCAGATGACATGCCTGTCTATGTTTTCCAATGAACTGAATGAATAATAAAGAATGACTCTCTGCAGTCTCGTGTCGGTAAAGTGCTGAGGCCTTAACTGGCCAAAAACAAGCTTTCCCGTGTCATCACAGCCTTGGCAGGCAGCAGCTCGTAAGAGCTCCTCTGCCTTTAGCTTCCCCCATGACAAGGAACAGAAGGTGAATCGATCAGCCTTACAGAACCTGGCACAGCCTCCGTCCCATCTCGGTCTGAACGTCTCGTTGTATTTACCTGTTTCAACCAAGTCCCACCTTCTCCTTTATTTATATATCTATTAGTTCATTGTTATAATGGCAGGACATTCATCAGCTATATTTAAATACATTATTATCTACTTTTATACATTAATTTCAGTGGGTTTTTCTACAGTGGGTTTTGGTGCAGTAAATACATTGATTTAAATCCCCAGCTATAAAGATGTATATCCTGGCCCATACTATCCAAATGAGTATGTATTTGTTGTCTAATTGCCCCCAAGGTGCCTCTGGGAAACGTAGTCTTCGGGGAGTCGTGGGTGAGATGAAACCCCTAGCAGACCCCTGTCTTGTGAGCATGTGCAGAAGTTGCAGACGGAACAGTCCTGGCTCTGGGCTTTACTGAGCAGTTTGGAATGGTTGAAGAGAAAAAAAGTGACCTCAAGGCAAAAGAATGTAGTGCGGTCTTCTCTCCTTCCCCTGCATTCAACTCTTCTCTTAACCCGATGTTTAGCAGAGGGAGTGTATATGACTTTAGCCATTTAGATGGCCGCGGTCACCTCCTGTCTCCTTCATCTCACGCCCTTATTTTCACCTACTCTTTTGTTGAGGATGGACATAAAGTTGCCACGTTAAAGCTTCCCTCTCCCTGCTATTCCCACTCCAGAAACATGTGGAAGAAACCAAGCAAAGCTGTCACTGACGCACATCTGCATCCCCATAGTACAGAAAGTTGAGATAAGGGTATTTTCTGTATTGTTTATCACACACTATAGACATTTCTGTGTAGCAAAATATGTAATATTCACGTTGATTTATTTATTTATTTCATTTAGCAAAAGGGCAACGAATGTAATAGAGATAGAGATGGATGAGAGAACGCCTAGCTGGAGAACTCCCCTTTGTCTTGCTTGGCCTGGCTTTTGTGTCTGAGTCTGTGTTTAGATTGTGGTAAAGGTGAAGGTGCTTTTATTGTGAAATTCATCCTCTGCATTTAACCCATCCCTCAATGGAGCCAGTGGGCAGCCAGTGGGCAGCCAGTGGGCAGCCAGTGGGCAGCGCCCGGGGACCAACTCCAGATTGGAGCTAGTGTCACTGGTCACATGACATTGACTGGAGAATGAATTCAGTAATATTATCAGTACGACTTCACTTCACTATCACTGGATGTTCTGCGCACACATTGTTATTTGGTATCTAGAAGGTATCCAGAATTGGCAGGGGAAACGCACCCCATAAGGTCAAGTTCTTACGTTCAATTATTAAACTAGTTATTAGAACCACTATCTTCCCATTATAATTTATATAGAAAATGTGTCACATATCACACATAGATGATGTGTCAAATATATGCATGTCAAATTATCACTATAGCTCAACAGACGGTCTTAAAATATGGTCCCAATTTTCTAATATTCAGTATTTTATATACGTAGAATATAAGTATTTGAGGCTGGAGTGAAGTCACTTGATTCTTATTGTCACCCAATTGACCTATCCCAAACCACGCCCCTTTTTGCATGTCAGCCAATAACAGTTGAGCATTTTGAAATAGCTTTCTATGCGTTTTGTCCTTCCTAGTTACAGTAACTAGATAGGACAAGTGAAAGAGGCGGGGCTTGGGATAGGTAAATTGTTTTCTTTTTGTGTCTGTCATGGATTTGTCTATTTTTAAACAGTTGTGGTTCACCATTCGATCACAAAGTGATCGGAGTATTGATTCCATACAAGAGGTGCCACTGGTACCAGCCACATGTTCACACCAAAAGAGAAGGAAAAGCCTGATTTATGCTTGCCTCCTATGTCACCCTGGAAATGCACGGCTAACAGCTTACAGATGTCAGTCGGCAAGGGAAAATGGAGAATGTAGACGGTGGTGTGGGAGGAGTGTATCTTTCATTCCTTCATACTACGTGTACTATTTCAACAGCGTAATGTTTCGTCTGTTTTTATGCATTTTGCATAGTGCAAGGTATCCTATGTAGCAGCTTCTCTAGCACTTAAACACAGCTGTGAACTGGCTGGTCCAACTACAGTCTGGCACTAATAGCCAATGTGGTTTTGGTTTTGTTTGTTTTATCCTAAAGTACTATTTGGGCTTTTTGATAGTGGTTGTTTAAAGGGAGGATTTTTATTTTCCTTGTATCTCTCAAATTTAAATTTCCCAAGAATTTAATTATTTCAATAATTAATAGGATATATCTGTAAATTCCCATTTGAAGGATTTGGTCCAGCCATCAAGGACAAACCTTGATCTAGGTTTGATCTAAGTCTGACGTACTTATCTGTTCACAAATGACAAATTTACCTATAAGATAATGCATTAAATGTATCTGCTGATGTCAGCATCCAAATATCTTTATTATGGCCCCAGCTAGAAGAGACATAAAGCTTAAATCATTCTACATATAACTCTATAGGAGAACTTCGTAATGCCAAAGATGTCTGGAGGCACATAACCCTCCCCTCCAACCATAGAATCAATTGTCTACTTTATAATCGCTATAAACAGATTTCTGCATACATACAGGATATGTAGGCAGCAACATAAGATATTGGTACATGATGCTTCCTGGTTTCAGTTTGCAGTACATGTGTAGTTCGAGTAGTATTGACCTATCACGGACAGAATGTGGACAGAAGAAGGTGAACACGATAGCCTAAATGCAATCTTGGAAAAAAACGGCTGTGGTCTGACGATGATTTCACTTTTTATTAGCATTCAAATGTGGATATCTTTATACTCCCAAGTCTCAAGAGTGCCGCTACGTTGGAGTTTACCCCGGTAGACGAGAGTGTCGCCTCCCTGCACCTACGGGTTGTGGGGGGGGGGGGGGACTCTGACTGTTGTCAGTGTAAATGCACCGAACAGCAGTTCAGAGTATTCGGCCTTTGTGGAGACCCTGAATGGTGTGCTGTATGGGGCTCCAGTAGAGGACTACATATTTCTACTGGGAGACTTCAACGTGCACGTGGGCAATGATGGTGATACCTGAAAAGGAGCGATTGGGAGGAACGGCCTCCCTGATCTAAACCAAAGCGTGTGTTTATTGTTAGACTTCTATGCTGGTCTATAACAGACACCATGTTCGAACATAAAGATACTCATAAGTGTACGTGGTACCAGAGCACCCTAGGCCGAAGGTTGATGATCGATTTTTGTGATCGTATCATCTGCTCAACAGATGTTCAGCGGACAGAATAGGCAGACTTGGACATGATATCCTGGTTACACCGGAACCTGAAATAACCCAAAAATATTGGACTTTACCTCAAGAGGCTTAAATGTTGCCAGAAAATGTAGACAAGGTTCCGAGATTGTCTGCTATATAATGGCTGAACCGTTAACTTATCTATCCAATCATGTGGTTGCACTGATGATATGCACATGCATAGAAGTATAACCTGTAGAGAAAAAGGTTGGAGCAACGTCATATCAATGTTTAAAGTGTTATTTTATCAGATTGTCACTGGTTATTCTGTCCCGGTGACCACAGAAAGTGCAGTTATTGCTGTATCCCCATTAACGTACAGTAAGGATACAGTAGGGTATTGTTTAAAGCTGGAGTTAGCGATTGTCAGCTAATACACTTTGTGAAAAATACAGCGAATATCTACTCACACCCCGTTATCAGCCCGTTCCGTGTTTCTACTGTACAGCGCTTTGAGTGGCCGGAAGGTTAGAAACGCACTATATAAATACAGTCCATTTTACCAATGCTTACTGAGCTATACATGCACTGCCATGTCTTGGTTTAGAATAGCACTTAGCATACCAGTCTCTAATATTCACTTTGAGTATGGATGATGCCGTCAACTTATAATGCTTCCTCGTCATAATTTTTCATGAGTGACAGCATAAAGGCTCGGTCCATGTCTTGTGCTGTCATTAAAACGAAGAACTGCAATGGACACCTGGATGGCCCCCCACAAACCAGGTGGGCATGCCGAGAGAGGCTCAGCCCATCCTGGGATTCTCCCATTTTGCCTCCCATTTCCTTACTGTGCCTTGTGGCCTGAGGAGTTTTAGCACAGCACGCCCCCCTGCAATTCTGCAGTAAGCTGCAAAGGTTTAAATGTCCCATAAAGGTAGACTGGGCACTCATATGTTACCTTACTTTCCTGGGATGGCCTTCCTTCCTCTCTTCCTGACAAATAATTATCTCTATGAATTATCTCACTGCTGGCTGAAACTGAATCATCACTGCTATTAAGTCAAGGTGGAGGGTGTGAATATTAAATGTTTTCACTCAATAATATAGATTAATCATTTCACATGGCTCACTTTTTTAATTGATTTATTAATGTTGTGTCTCCTCGTCCACCAGCATGTGTTTACCATAATAGGCCAAAATATAAAGCAGCAATGCCTCGTATTGTCAGATAAATGCTTCACAGATGAACAGAGAAGTCACAGAGTGTGAATCGCAATGCAATTTTCGACTGACTCCCAAGCTCTTCACATGGCTCTGAGAGTCTGCTCAATAAACTCTCGTCTTAAAATAAATGCAAAATTAGAGGGTTATGGGAGAAAAGAAAAGGAAAGCAACTGGGCTTGGTTCTTGGCCCCATTCACATACACACACGTGCACGTACACACACACACGTGCACACAATGTGTTGGAGTTCCTTACTGGCTGCTGTTATTCCTGGTGCGCTGCCAGGTAAAGCTGCAAGAGAGAGAAAGAGATGAAGGTAGTCAGCCAGAAAGAGGAAGAAGGATATATAATGAGAGAGGGAGCATGAGGAAGAGAGAGAGAGGATGGAGAGAAACAGACAGAAATGGAAAAGGAGAGGGATTTGGCTGGGAAGGGCTCCCTCTGTCTGCTCTGGCCAGTGTTAAAACAAGGGCTTGGATGACGATGATGATGGTAATTGTCCCCTTCATCAAATTGCAGCCATTTTGTGAGATTTCAACTTAAAGTGGATTGCCGTTGATTTAGGCGCTTAAATTTATAGATTAGAATTCACACTTCTGCTTTATAGCAATTGCTCGTCTAGAAACTTTACCATAAATAAGCCCCATTATACTTTATAGGCTACATGCTGTATTTGAGCATGATCAATAATACAGCAAGTGTTCTTGCTAATTGTACATACTGTAGTATTACTATAAATGGGAGAAGAAAGGATTATGTTACTCTTTGTTAGTTAAATAAGCTTTGTTAACTCTGTTAGAAACTGGTCAAATATAACTGATATAAACAGCACATGCTTTGTTTGTGAGCGATACAAACATATTCTGTATAAATGTGTGCAGTCTATCATAGGAAAACACAAAGTTTCAAGCTTCTCAAAGCCAGGCTAATTTATTTTCCAGTCACAACTAGCAAAGTTTCCAACTGTGACAAACCCACGATTGTTGGATGAAGGTAGTGCAACCTGAGTGAACATTGTCCCTGAGCATATTGGCCAAGAAGTCTCTGATATCGAATTGTCAACAATGTGCAGGAGTGCTACTGTAACCAGATTTTAATAGCATCTATTCTCAGTTCTGTGAGACTCGGTGGAGTATAGCGTTCGAGCGCTCAAATTGTTGCAGTTTTCCACATGCATTTTCCATATGTATTGTATATTCTGCATTATTGCAAAACCTGAAAACAAACAGAGCTGACACACACTCAGGGTTCACAGCTGTTAGAATGTATTATAACATTGCGTAATGGTGTATTATGGCATCTTTGCTATCAAAGTATCAGATCACAGAGCTTGTTTGAGCTGTTTGAGTGGGAAAGATGCTTTCATTCAGGTCTAGTGTAAATTAAGACTCATATGCCAGGGTCCTCACAGTAGCAGGTACCATTAAAGCAGGCTCCTGTGTTGCCTTTATTATTTACCAGCTAGAAAGATCAAGGGCGTTTTTGTGTTTTTGGCATCCCCTGGGTGTTTTAAAATAGCTCTAGGTCACTTTACTTTAATGGGGATCCGGAAATCAGTTTGAGGCACTTGCAAAATACCACTGTAGTTGCCTGTTCCTCTCAAGGTTCCTCAGCACAGGGGCAAGATACTCTAGGCCATTCGCTTTGTAGAAAAGTGATATGTACAGTGCTGGTGTTTGGATTTAAACCTGAATGTGTGTCAAGGAAATGTTGACTTTCTATCTTCATCTATAACATGATATTAATCAGTAGATTGAAAAACGCAAGTACCCTTCTATCAATTAAAATGGCCAGTACTAATTACCTTGGTTCTTACACTCATGTATATGCCAATTAGAGCCATATTTTGTCTTATAATAACCAAAAGTGCAATGCTGGCAAAGGGAGGTTTCTTGGCACAAGTGGTGCTGAAGTTAAAAATGTTTGGGGCAACAAATGAGCCAAAAATGCTGATTGTTGCAACTGGGCCTTTGTTACCAGGGAGATTAAACCAATTCACCACCTGGCTCCCTGGTGTCATGGCTCCATAAAGCGCTCCAGTTTTCCCCCGGCTAATGGGTAGCATACATGTGGGTAGGTTTTGGGTACCTGTCCTAGGGCATTAGATTTTACAGGTCTTCAATGATAAGGTGACTTTGTTTCTAAGTCAAGCTATTAATCTCTGAACACAAACCCCTTGCCTCTGGTTTTGATCTTTGGTCTTTTGGACACCTATGGCGAACATGGCAGAGCCTCATAAGCAGTTTTATGACATACTAACAAGATTATGTACTTAAACATATAGGGTGATTCGACTACAGTAGATGTACTGAAGTCAAACTCTAACCACATGTAAAAGAAACAATTCACGCATGCTCAGTTAAACAATACTCGTGGCATCTAAAGACAAAAGATGTGCCTGATGCCCCATGTGGCCATACTGGGTATTGCGAACACGATTAAGAACAGACATGTTGCTGAACTGTTTGAGTTTGTAAGAATGAGAGCAGAGAGAGAAAGAGGGAGGGGAGAGGTTTTTCTTTGCACTATCCTATTCAAGTGGCTATGGAGCATTTGAACACGTTGAAACGCCTTCTGTTGGTGATAAAGGGAACCACTCGTGTTTAGGGAAAGGGTCTTGAGAGGCATTCAGACCATCTCTTAGCTGGAAACCTGACTCAGTTAGTCCACATCTCCGTGTTCTCAAACATTTATATTACTGTTAGCTGGTAAGGTAATTCATTATTTCAAGAAATCAAGGAACCTGTAAATCGGTTTCTGTCTGTCTATCTTGACTAATAGAACATGTTAACTGTCTATGAATCAATTAAATGATGTCCCATTATTGTTGGAGTCCAGACATGATCTCGTATAAAGTTGAAAATGGAAATTAATACATGAAGACATATCTGGTTCTGTTTAACAGAAAAACACTCTTCTACTCAAGCCCACACCAGCTGCAATGTTTCAACTGGGAAACAAGACTTAAGAGTACATACCAGAAGTAATAGACATGAGTACTAAGCCAACAGAATCAAGGATACCTAAAGCAAACAGCAGCTATTGAAGTCAACACATCACATGTTTAGGTCGATTTTAGTGTGAATTGAAAGTGGGTGGGGCTAACATGAGCAAACACTCCGATTGGTTATGAGTTGTTGTCGATATTTAGATTGTAGGTCAGTCCCGCCCTGGATTGCTTGACAATTGGAATGGAAGGCAAGACGTCTGCTAGCTCTCTCAATCTCTCTCTCTCTCTCTCTAAAACCAAAAACTGAGTCTCAAGAAAACAATGTTGGGCCGAGGGCCCCAGCGGGTCAATTTGAGATATGCACTGTATAGTTATATGACTTAAATACAGGTGTAGATGTTTAAATATATTTTAAAATGGCTTTGCTTTAGTATTGCATGTGTATTTTTTGTCTAGCATCACTGCTGTTCATGTACATCTTTTTGAGGTAAGCTAAAGGTGTTTTCATAGCTTTCATAACACTACTAGTTATTTAATAAACTTCCCATTTGCTTCTGCACATTTGCTATTCACTTTTTTATGTCCACGTTTACAAGAAAAAGGAGTAAAAGGGGGAGGTTCTGTCTTGGGAGGTTTGTCTGATACCACGCATCAAAGTTTGTATTTCCCAGGCCTGCCACATCAACAGAGGGAGTTGTCTTGGCTGAAGTGCAAAGAGGAAAATATAAAAACAATGTCCTCAAACTAGAGAAGAAAACTGTAGAAATAAATAAATAAAAAGACTTAAAAAAACGCTATAGGCAAAGCGCTTCTGAAACATTAGGATTATTGGAGATGAATGTACACTGTTATCCCTCTCACACCATGTGTGTTGTTGTTGTTGTTTAACATTTAAGATACTTTGTATATATACTTTTATATATATATATATATATATATATATATATATAAAGTAGGCTATATCTAATCAAATGTATTCTAAATAATGAAAACGAATCACTTGTTCAGAGAAATAGAGTGCATTACTCTTTTCTGTACAATCCTGCGCCATGTAACAAGCAAGCACACATTTTTGTGAAATCCTCTCAGCAATCGAATGAATCATCTACGTAGTGCACAGACTATCTCACTTAATTCAACACAGATACTGTACTCGCTGACTTTGTGCTCTATTGCCCAGCAAGGTCTTCAAATGTGTCATAGCACCCCTCCTCTACTCACTGTTTATATTTTGAAAAACAGCTGCACAAAAGCGTACGTGGCTCAGGGATTTGAGATCCATGGTTTCAACCTCATGGTTAATTTCAATTAACATACGTCATTTTCTACTAGATCTACTAAAATCACAGTAAACATAAATCCCTATAGCTTGGACACTCAAAGAAAGGAAAAAGTGTGTCTGAGAGGACATTTGCTCCCGGCAGAGCTGTGATTCTAGGTATAAAGGTGAGAATTTTATTTTAAATGTAATGCTAAATGTTTATCGTGGCCACCCATAGGATTGAGTCAAGATCTACAGTAAATCTTACTCCACTCTCACCACTTTTAACCTTAAAGTAATAACGGTGTTCAAGCAGCTACACAAATGACCCCTGCAAAACAGCTCCACTGTCATTTTGTTTCAACTGGGTTGTTTCAAAATGGTTACCTATCTGACTACAGTATACATTACATTGATTACTGATCATAACCTTTTTTGCCTGTATTATAATTTTAAAGCAAGAATACGTTAATCAAGTTATAGTGATGTTTTTATGATGGTTTTATAGTGAAAATGCGCATAAGCATCAGTAACGTGCCCATGTCCCATTACAGTATGATCTCTAATGACACATTGAGACAATGTCACAGTAAGGCCGGTAATCTTGGATGTAGCCATAGAGAAAATTGCCACTGACCCCAAAACATCAGTAGGGAGCTTTGGCATGGGACACCTCCCAGCAACAGCCCCCCCACCCCACACACACACACCCCCGACTACTCAACATGTCGAGACATTGAACAGACAGCATTCCTCATCAAAACCTTTAGAAGACACCATTATTATTAAATGTAGACCAAAGGTTATCGTCTGTAGTATAATTGTAGAACTGCAGTATGATGTACACAACCTCATAATACAGTTTTAAGGCATTTCCAGTGTGTGCCAAGGTTTCTCAGGCGGTGGTTTGTCTGCCAGTGAGCTAAAACCTCTATACTTCTCGACCAGTTTCTCTATTTGAGACTTCTGCAAACACATCTCTGAACCTTTCTCTGCTCTCTCCGCTAACGTCAGTCCTGTCTCTACCTGCCTCGCACATTTCTCAAGTTCTTTATTTCTGCCCTTCCAACATCCTTCAACAGTGGGAGGAGTCTGAACGAGTCGATCGCCCTGGGATGACCTGAAAGTTCAGCAGGCTGGGGTGTGTACCACGTGCTTACAGCATCATCGGCATCCACGTCCATCAAGTTCGGCCCCGCCCAGTTAAGCTCCACCTACCCCCCTTCCCCATAACGCCTCTTTCTTTGCCCTGAGGGGTCTCAATGTATTTAATTATTTCGTAGGGAGAGAAATATCACAATAATACAATCCCTCCTTAACCCTATGGACTGTGTGATTCATAGAGATGTATAATAATTAGTAAACATAGTTAATAACTGCTGAATGTCTGATTCTTGTAAAGAAAATAATTTAATCAGTATGGTTCTCCGTCTAGTGCTCCCTTTTAACTTTTTCCATTCCACACTCATGAAATCTGATATCTTAGCTTGAGGGAATGCCTTTGCAATGTTCTTTTATGCCATTTTATTTAATGAGAAAAAGCCAAACAGCATCTCATGGACCAAATACACAGATAGCAAGCTAAGGTTTAAGCATGGAAGACACCAATGGAAGACAGTAAATGAAAAGAATAATGGAATGGGACACACATCTGTAGTGTCCAAGCACATTTCATTTCTAAAACATCTGGAATCGCTTAGCAGTCTGTACCGCGGGATCCATTTTTGCCAGCTCTTCACAGCAACTCCAGCTTTCCTAAAATACTAGACTGAAACTTGACGTGTGTGACCGTTATTGTTGTTTTATGGTTATTTGTAAAACACAATTCACATTTTGTTGTTTTTGTTATAAACAACAAACATTTTTCCAATAACTACCTCTCTATTCATACAATATACTTGACAAGACATAAGACTTTTTAAATATAAATTGTTCTAAATGTACAAATTCAGAACGTTTCTGCACAGAACTTTAAACATAAGAATAGAAGCCTGAATGAACAGAACTAAGGTACAGCACTGATCTAAGGGTGTAGTTCCTTCTGCTTTGCTCTATTGGCATGTTCAATGTTAATAAAGTATGTGCCTTCACTCTTGTGTACCGCCATTTAAAGGAAGCCATATGTGTTTTATAGACATTGAGTTATACTGCGTGAGCAACAATGTCTGTAATAGATGGGCGACACACAGTGGTTTGGCCATATGACACAGACATAACAGTGTTACAAAAAGCCGGGTACCAATGGAAACATGCAGGAGGCTGGTATAGGTACAGGAAGCTGGTATACTCCCAATAGGGCTCACTCAAAGTGCTTCTCAATTAAAGTCAACTATATGACTTCCTACAATGCACCAGCATCTCAAACAAAAACAAAAACCTGCTTTGTGGACAACACACACACACACACAGCCAGCCTGGATATAAACACATACACACACACACACACACACGCACACGCACACACACACGCACACTCATGGCTAGCCTGGATATGAACACAAAGAGGAGGAGCCTGGATTATAATGCACACAGAGAGAGTGTGAATTCAATCTCTGCTCAGGAATACAATTATTCCACTATATCTTTAAAGGTACAGTACATTATAGTCAACTATTGTAAGCTACAAGACTGTTTGTCAAATTTAGCTAATATCTCCGCCAGCGGTCCGTTCTGTGTGTGTGCTGACAGTGTTTTTAAACTTGCGCTGGCTACACTGGAACAAAAATGCCTCGTCCCTTCTGAAAAATTGCTCATTTTAGAATTGAATCCTCTTGGAACAATAATTAATCTTAGGAGTCAATAATCAGCCAAAGTGAAAACATTGCAGCCTCTTAAGCCAGATGACTGGACAGGTCGGTTCCATTAGCCTACCCTAAGTTTGCTAGGACCAGAAATCTCGTTCTTGTAACTCAGTAATGCAGCATTACTTGGATCAGTCATTTAAATATTACCGTTTTAAAATAGTAATTAGTTACACTACTAGTTACTGAATAAAGTGATATTACAGTAACTACTAGTAACTAGTTACTGTCCAGTACCCAACACTGAGGACAACACAAATATGCTGTGCCATATCTATTGTAATTTCACATAATTTACTCTGATTTTTTTATGGTATGTGTTGACTGTTGATTTCTGTTTTAGACTATACATTCCTGTTGCCAGAAGTAAAAGGAAAGTGACAATGGTTAGCCTCATACCAAGTGCTTCATTTGTGTGTCTGTGTGTGTCTGTGTGTGTGTGTGCGTGCATGCGTGTGTGATTCCAGCATTTCTTCCATCACCTCAGGCTGTGCACGCCCTAACAGGCAGACACACTTTACATTACCTGAAGCCACATCACACCCACATGCGCTGATTTTACAAGAGAATCCACATTAGTTAAGGGCAGGGAAACTCTATTCTATTGATCACAGCCAGGGTTGCACTTAAACAGCTAAAGAAGCAAACACTTGAGAGGGGAAAGGATGAATCGTGAAGCTGATCATACGAGATGGGGTAAAGTTTAATAACACCCTTCATGCTAACTTCTTTCTTTACACATGCAGGAGATAACCAACACCATAACAATAGGAATGTGGCCTATAAAGCATGAGTACTTTGACTCTATATGGAATTTATATTACATATATGATATATATCTTTAAATAGCTTTTTGCTGCTATATTAATATGTCAAATATAAATATCATCAATTTAATCAACCTTTAAGCTCGTTATATCGATATTTATATAATTAGGTGGGTCCCCCAAAAACCTCTCCAAATCTCTGGATTTGGAGTTAGTCTAAGCTGCCATGTGAAGAAGTCACCCTGCCATTGACAATATGACCCTGCCTCTGAAGCAGAAACACAGAAGCCCCTCTGGGACCACTAGAGGTGAGGCCTTGTCTCCAGACCCTGCCTGGCCCTGCTGCTGGAGAGCACAGGAGATCACACAGAAGACGAATGTGTGTCAGTCTGCAAGAGACCAAATATGAGCTCCATAAGGCGACAACCCTAACATGCCTTCCCACCTGAGAAGTTTGTTTTTGTTCCCCAGTACTGCATAAGGAAATTAAATAACCACACTAGCTCATCATCATTTAATCAGCATACTTAATTAAATTGAGAATATCCACAGCAGAGGCGGGGAATCCTGGTCCTGGGAACTGCCCTCCATGTTTTAGATGTCTCCCTATTACAACACACCTGATTCAAATGAATCAGGCTTCTAACACCCATTCATGTGAATCAGGTGTGTTGGAGCAGGGAGACATCTAAAACATGCAGGGCAGCGGGTCCCCAGGACCAGGATTCCCCGCTCCTGATCTACAGTATATCATGGGTTGTTACAGGACGTTACTCTCACATTCAGAAACATCTGTGTTTGGTGGGAGAAACTGACCAGCTATAGCAACATTATCTATGTTAAAGATTGAAGACAATGCAGGGCGGACTTGAGTCTGCCACCTTCTGGTAAAACACTCTTCGGTTCTGTGCTGAAGGCCAAAATAAACATGTGGTTTGTGTAGAGCAGGACCTCAGTGTGCCTCAATTAACTGCATGGCTTTTCCACTTTCAGACCAGACATGACAGGACTGATCCATACAGTTGCTTACAAATGTTCAATGTGTAAAGCCCACTGATATACCCTCAAGCATTTTCAAATAATAACAGCATTCTGTACTGCTACACTACTCTGAGTTTTAAACATCAGTTTCCACAAATCAACGGTGTTCAGCAGTCATCTCCATTTAAGGCAAAAGGTGGCATTATCATGTAAGCACAAGCTCCCATAAGATACAGATATGGAAGATATGGGACCAATCCGGCAGCATTGTAGCCTGGATCAGTGTGGATCCATGTGGTGCTTGTTGGAGGAGGAACGCAATAGGAAGAGCTTGCACATTAAATGGCGTAACTCGAGACACCGAGTTGTGAGCAGAAAGGGTCTTCTAGAAGGAGGAGTTACTCTCATAAAATCCAGATGGGTGTGAAAAAATGGGAAGAAAAAAGTTAACTCGGTATTGACCAGGAAAACCTTCTCTTTATGAGCCATGCAGCCACCCTATCTGATGTTAGCTTGCGACTGGAGCCAAGCTAGAGAATATTGTCTTCTGTTTTTACTAAAGTGCAGTGTAAACTATTATCATACAATAGATGATGGCTGTGCGGTTTTGTTGTTAGTTATTACGTTCATTTTCTCCTGGCAGACTGGAAAACCTTTCCCTCTGGCACAATGTGATGCTCCAAAAACCTCCCATACTTCAGAACTGTGAGGTGTCTGTGTGGAGTGAAGCCAGAAGGTTTAAAGTGTGTACCGCAATGTCAACTCTGCATGGGATCTGTGTAAAGATGGCTAAGAGGTGAACCGGTTCTACCATCTGATGCTCTACTGTAGATAGGTAGAAATAGCTTGGAGGACACTGACTTTAGAGAAGGGGAGCCTTGAAACTCTCACTCTCTATGCTCTCTGCTGATTGTCAGATGTAGGAGTTTAAATGATAAAGTCCCACAGTATCCCTTTCTATATTACATGGCTGTGTGGTGAGACGGAAAAGTGCTCAGTTCATGTAATGCTGAGCCCTGTATCGGATTTCAAATCCAGCCTGCAGTACCTCATTTCATGGAGTCCAACATTCTGTCTAATGATATGTGCAGCGTAGGATATAACAGCACAGTGCCTTACAACCGTTAGACCACCTGATTCAGATTGCAACCCCAAATTATCCCAGAGGTTTAGAGGCCATAACAATGTTGGCAAGGGTGATGATTACGGAGCTGAAGCTTGTAGAAAAGATCATCTCAGTGTTGTACTATTTACGACAACCTCCCCCCCCCACACACACACACACACACTCTTCCATCAAAATATAAATACTTTCAGATATTTATTAGATTGATTGTCTCTATTGAAACATGAGCAAGACTAATTGAAGGGAGGTTACCCCTTGAGCAGATTTTAATTTAGTGTTGTGTTGTTCCCTCTGGAGAATGAGGTGGGCCTAACAAAGACTCTAGCCACGAGTCATTCTGGAGAGTGAACGCTCACTCCAGAGAGTCACCTGTTCCCCTGATGTGCTGCTAGGGTAAAGCACGTGCGTTTCTGCCGATCTGAGCCATGGATGTAAGAACATGGGCTAAATTAAAATGTTTTTACCTAATTTGATCAAATGATTTGAAGCAATAGAACATTTGGGATAGTGTACATAAAATGCAATTTCTAGCCATGCGAAGTACAAACAAATCAGAATGTGTTTAGTTTTACAACTGTATAATCAGTCCCTCCTGGTAATACCGATATGCAACCTGGAGTGGAATCATATGCCATGGAAGAAAAGCAACAGTGGATAGAATATGTCAATCTATGCCACTCCTATGGCAGTGCTAGCAGTTAGCCAATGTTAGCGCATGTAAACCTTTTTCCAGGGTGGCCTTCTCCTTGTCTGGCTCCTCGGCTCAGACCGCCTCGTGAGAGCACTCATATTAGAAGCAGCTGTGACGCTTGGCTGGTTTCAGGGCTGTAGGAGGGAGTAGGAGGCCGCAGGAGAACATGCCCGCCAAGCTCCGCCCCCCACAGGGAGGAGTTCTAACATCTGGAAAACAACGTATGCTGCTGAAGAAAGAAAGAATAGACAGGCCAGCAATGCTCCTGTCATGCTAGCTCTCAGCCAATCGAAATGCTACATGTTGCAGTGTATCAACTATTCACCCCAAAATCAAATGTTGAAAGGGTGGGCTGTGTGTGTGTGTGTGTGTGTTGTACTTGGGCTTTAATATTACATTCTGGTATAGCTCAGCATGCAGTGACTTCGCATTAACATTGTGGCTCACATACCTAGTGAGTATTTGGAGTAGTGGCAGAGTGGACTGGCTGGCTGGCCGTTGATAAACCCCAGCTCTCTCCTGATCTATGTGCACGTCTTAACATGCGTGGGCTGTAAAAAGAGAGAAAGGGGAGGGTTGGTCAAGAGAAACTCTACAGTTTATCTATTAACTTATACGAATTACTTTCTTGGGAAGGTTTCACATGTCTCTCAGTTGAATGAGTTGACAGCCTGCACGTCGTCCAGTTAATACCTGAATTCACCTGGAAGTGTTTCCACGAGGTGGGTTATTTTCAAAGCAGTTTTCCTGCTTTGTGGATCAGAGGAAAAAGTACAAGTCTTATTACACGTATAAGTGTAGGCTGCATTGTTCCCCTGTAATTACATGTCATGGTCCAGTACGTTTCCAGTCATGCAAAGTCAACATGCAACTCGCTCCAGTTTTGCTGCCATTTTCGGTAAACGTTCTTTCGTTTGTCCCACGACAAAGGGCAGGCTATTTTAGAGGTGCACAGACAAAATATGAGCACATCAGGGAGGGCTTGTTGCATAGCTTGTCCTGTAGAGGGATCAGGGTTACATAGCGAGAGTTACAGGGATCCCGCAGCCTGTCCGAACAGAGGGGGCATTCAACTTTTCAGAATCCCCTCGGTTGTCTATTTCTGAACAGCCGATCGAGGCACCGTCTACTGAGGAAATGTTCACTTAGTACAGGAAATCTGAGGTTTCCTTCACTACCTGTGTGAAGTGTGTGTGGCATTTACCCAAACAAGGGGGTTATTACCCAGGTCAGATCAACATTCGTGAGAACTTGCACCCATGAGGGTCTATACAGGCAATTCAGTAGCTCTATATAAGCTAGTAGCCTATACTGTATGTTTTAAATGTACTTTTCTCAGAATATCCATGCTGCATTTTTACAAAATTTTTGGAATATGGTCAAAGTATATTTTATTTTTATTATAACCATTTTTACATTAGCAGCTTACTTGTGTCATTTACATTGACTCATCTAATTATTCAACTGGAACTAGCTTGTCACTCCAGAATTAAAGATGCAGCTTGTCACTCCAGAATTAAAGATGCAGTAGCTCAGTTCAGATTTTCTCATCACTTTTGCAAATTGCACAAGCGCACGTCAGAATCACAGATGCCAAATAGAACTGTACTGTATGTCTTTGAGTTTTTCAATTGGCCTATCTAGACCGTTATGTGATGGCAAACCAAACATACAGCACAAATGCATGATTGCAGTCCGCTCCTCTATAACACGCTTTAAAAAAATGAAGCATCATAATTTAAGATATATATATAGGCATCGCCACTGTATTTGCTTATACAAACATATTATGCTTTTGAACAAAGGTACAACCATGATTTTTTTCCAGCAGTTAAAAACTACATCAATAAAAATATACTTCAATATACTAACTATACTAAAAGGTGTAGTTCCATTATTGTCCTGCAGAGGGAGATAATAGCATGTTCACTCATGCTTCTTCATAGCCATTTGGGCCAGCTCTTTTGCCTTTTTTCTCTTCAGCTTCTTCTTAAGGAACAGCAAGTCAATGTAGACAATTTGACCCAGAACTGTGGAGGCACAGAGAAGTCCTCCGTGCAGAGCGCCTGCAATCCCACAACTGAACACGTCTTGGCCTGGAACAGACAGAGGCGTGTATTTTAATACTAAACGGTCAACCTTGCTTCCCTCCAGGGAAGGATTTCACTCGCTCCAGATAGTGCAATTACTTCTGAACACTAGTTTACGAATGTTATGAAAACAATTCGACAACGGCCACACTTATAGAGAGACGTAAATGTTATGACAAAGATGGCCATAGGTTCGTACCTGAAATATAGAGGTTTTTGACAGGCGTGTCACACCGGTTCATGGCTACAGCCTCTGCTTGGAAGCGGGCTAGGTTGTGTTCGGCAGAGTACATGGCCCCGCGCTGGGCTCCCAGGTAATGCATGTTGGTCAGAGGCGTAGCCACCTCCTGGTAGACCAGCTGAAAGGCAAATCATTATTTCATTCATTCATTCATTTATCAGTAATTATTTATTGTAATTCACTATGCTTCATAGACATGCAATTGCCACATTTGTGTGGGATTCCTTCTCTGTGACATGGGGTCCCCCTGCTGACTAAAAGTAGTATATCAGTCTGAAATGGGAGTATTTTCAAATGTTCGATTATAGCGCCCCAAAATTACAAGGCCCTCTCCTCTTCGAGCAACATCTATTGATTCACAGTATGAACACAGACATGTTAACTAGCATTAAAGGACAATGGTATCATCTACTTATAGTTGATATGTATACATTATTTATATTAAAAGTGTGTAACCATCATACATTGTTTCTGATTTTGGGAAACAAAGTGCACGCCCAGTCAAAGAGGTTGTTTGCAAATCTCATTTTGTAGTTGTAATATTCGTCGCCCCTCTTTCTCACTTTGGTGTCCTTCCATTCCTCAAACCACTCATATTTCACCATGATCAACATGGTCATGCAGGATTTTCCTGTGGACATGGAATCCCCCAAGATGTCGGGGTGTTAATGAACAAGAAGCTGGGACCATAATGGATGACATTGTAAGTGGTACAGCTTGAGGCGTACCTGGGTGTCTTAGTTTGGCCTCAGGGTCTTTGGCTGATGGTATTGTGAGCATCATCATGGGAATGTTATCAGGAGCTTCCTCTTTGCTTAGGGAAAAAAACTCCTCCATCCTACAAAAATAAAT
Source organism: Amblyopsis rosae (assembly GCA_025399935.1). Classification (NCBI taxonomy): domain Eukaryota; kingdom Metazoa; phylum Chordata; class Actinopteri; order Percopsiformes; family Amblyopsidae; genus Amblyopsis; species Amblyopsis rosae. The sequence goes on from JAODTR010023926.1 coordinate 22,978, forward strand.
ATTGTATCTTGATATAAATGATGATGGTGTTCTGAAATATTTTTCTAGTTAAATATAATGATTGAAACAAAAAGCACCGGCTGCCAAAGTTCTACACTGCAATATGTTTGTAAGTTGTTTAAAACAGACATAAGCTGTATTGATTTTCTATTTCTATAGTATTTTTCTCCATTTAGTATATTTCTGTTTATACAATGGCGCCCCCTTGTGAATGCTAAAATCTATCTCCACAATGTTTCTTGTATGTGATAGATATGTGTGCGTCACACTTAACGATTGGTCCATGTCGTTGTTTCTGAACCACCAATAATTTGTGGACACAAGCCCCAGCTCCTCCTGGGTTCCATCGAAACCGGAAAAGACCAGGAATGACCCCATGCCGTGTTTCATTAGGTCTAGTCTCTCCTGAATATCTAAAATGGAAAGGTTTTGTCATATTTCATTTAGACAGTTTGTAATCTTATCAAATGTCAGCCAGCCATTCGATTTCACTCACTTGGTTTGACTTGGATTTCAGGTGGCAGTAGTTTCTGGAAGGTGGTGAAGATGCCACAGTTGGAGATTACCACTGGAGCATGGACCTCTACCTCATCCTGGCCCTTCCTCACTTTCACGCCTGTGACAATGGGGGAGAACAGACAGTTTAATACATTTGTTTTAGTGTAGTTTATATATGTATA
>JAODTR010023936.1:0-17669 GCA_025399935.1 Amblyopsis rosae
CTCATAGTCTCACACTGTTCTCTACCCCTCCCCACCACCTGTCATAGCCTCACACTGTTCTCTACCCCTCCCCTACACCTCTCATAGTCTCACACTGTTCTCTACCCCTCCCCTAAACCGCTCATAGTATCACACTGTTCTCTACCCCTCCCCTAAACCTCTCATAGTATCACACTGTTCTCTAACCCTCCCCTACACCTCTCATAGTATCACACTGTTCTCTACCCCTCCCCTACAGCCATGTGTTTGTGCTAACCTGACACCCCAAATGGTTTGTTACACACAACACAACCATTATGCACTCACCCATATCGGGGCCGTCCATTGAATGTTTGAGAAGGGCAGGTGTTTTATAAAAATACTCTCCAAGTGATTGGATGAACCTGTGAACCAACGGAGCCAGTCGGGAGAAGAGTGAAAACATATTTTCCATCTGGAGCAAAGCGTCTTTGCTCTTCTTTAACTGAAGGAGTAATCTCCAGATTGGATCAAACTAATGCTATTGCAGAATCTATGTTGAGGTCCACCTACATATTAAACCATGTAAGGACTTTGATCTCTCCATACTGATTCTCCAGGTGAAGTCGACTGGAAGCTTGTGAGATCAGGATGGTCTCACAAAGCTATAAGTTCGTGCTATTACTGTAGGTAAACCATGCCACCAACCACTTTGTTTTACCTTCAGGGTCCAGTGAAGTGCTGTTGAGACCACAGACCACAGAGGAAGTGTCTCAAATACTCAGGTGAAGGACCAATAAGTAATAGCTTACGATATAAACCACACGACACTATCTCAGCAATTGCGGGAGTCCCCTATGGCATTGAAGGGAGAAGTGTTTTATTTTCCTTTTTGTGAGTTTGGAAATAAAACATTTTTATTTTAAACGATACAAGCAATATAAAGGGTTGCTAAGTGACGCTATACCATTTATAAAAATAAAAAAAAGTTCAGTTTATTTTTTCTGCAACAATTTAGCACAACATATTTGTATGAACGTTCTCATTATATGTGGTGCCAACGCTTCCGGACATGTAAAGGGGCTCTCTGCTTGTCCTTCCCTCCGGCAGGTACTGTAACAGCCGTAACCTGGCCGTGACCCCTCAGGGGGGCAACACAGGGCTGGTGGGGGGCAGTGTACCGGTCTACGATGAGATCATCGTCTCCACCGCACTCATGAACAACATCCTCGCCTTCGATGCCGTCTCTGGTAGGGCCACGTCTGACCTGACTTGTTTGGGACTTGGACTTACGGCTCGAATCGCACTCAAGTCACACACACGGTGACTTGAGACTAACTTGGACTGGAGAATCGGGACTCGTGAACAATCAGTTTTATTAACAGAAACGTCCCCCCCCCCCCCCCCCCAGGCGTGCTAACGTGTCAGGCCGGCTGTGTCCTGGAGAGGCTGTGTCTCCACCTGGAGGGGCGGGGCCACCTCATGCCCCTGGACCTGGGGGCCAAGGGCAGCTGCCACATCGGGGGCAACGTGGCCACCAACGCAGGCGGGCTCCGGCTGCTCCGGTACGGCTCGCTGCGGGGCACCGTGCTGGGCCTGGAGGTGGTGAGTGGTGGAGGTGGGGTCTGGGGTCTGGAGGTGGTGAGCGGTGGAGGTGGGGTCTGGGGCCTGGAGGTGGGGAGTGGTGGAGGTGGGGTCTGGGGTCTGGAGGTGGTGAGCGGTGGAGGTGGGGTCTGGGGCCTGGAGGTGGGGGGGGCTGAGTTCAAATAGAAACAGTCTTTTATCAACAATAATCCCTGACTCCACCTTTACATGAAAAGCAAATGGTGGGTCATGCTGAGGGTAAACAGACAGACAGACAGGTGTCCTGTGTGTCTCCAGGTGCTGGCAGACGGCCAGGTGCTAGACTGTCTGTCCACCCTCAGGAAGGACAACACGGGCTACGACCTGAAGCAGCTGTTCATCGGGTCAGAGGGCACGCTGGGGCTCATCACCGCCGTGTCCATCCTGTGTCCACGGAAACCAGTCTCCGTCAACGTTGCCTTCCTGGGTAGGGTCCTGCCGCAGACGTACTGTACTGTGTATTGTAATATTAAAGGTGAAGTACGCTATTGTAAGCTAATTCACCTAATTCGTCGCGGCCCGCTCATCTACTGTTCTCTGTGCTGGGAAATATAATCTGTTGTTTCTACAGAACCCTGGCTCTGTAAATAGGAACACAAACAAAGTGGTGCAGACCGCACACAATATCCTATCCTCAACCATGAAAACCCATTCCATAAAGCTCTCTACGCACTTCTTGAGCTAATCCGAAGGCCACACGACGTTTGTAGGTCTGTAGCTATTGACTCTGCAGAAAGTTGGTGACTTCTGTGCGCCTCAGCATGCGCTGACCCCGCTCTGTGATGTTATGTGGCCTACCACTTCATGGCTGAGTTTCTGTTGTTCCCAATCGCTTCCACTTTGTTATAACACCAATATGGAATATTTAGTAGTGAGGACATTTCACAAATAGACTAATTGCACAGGTGGCAACCTATCACAGTACCACGCTTGAATTCAGTGAGCTCCCCTAAAGCGACCCATTCTTTGACAAATGTTTGTACAAGCAGTCTGCATGCCTATGTGCTTGATTAACTAAGTTGTTTCCCCATCGTTAGGCTGTGAGTCATTTGAGCACCTGCTACAGACGTTTCAGCTCTGCAGACGCATGCTGGGGGAAATCCTGTCGGCCTTCGAGTTCCTGGACAGGGAGTGCATGAGTCTGCTCCACACACACCTGCAGCTGTCTAACCCCATCGCAGGTATTAGGGGCAGAGTATTGGCGACGCCCTCATGATGCGTATCACGATAAATGGGTCACAACTGAAAATCTATAGAGCTATACAGGGTTGGGTAGGTTACTTTTTAAATGTAATCCATTACAGTTAGAAGTTACCAGACTAAAATAAGAATCATTAACGTAATTTGTGGATTACCTACATTTAGTAACATAAAATGATTACTTTTAGATTACTTCACGCCTAGCCATTGTTCATTGAAAGACCATCCAAAGCGAATTTACGGCGTTGGTGCACCAAATTATCCTAATTTTTTGCATGTTGCTCAGGGTATACGATTAAAATATAAACATTTCGATTGACGTTAATGAAAGGTTTATAAGAGAAGAGCAGATTGTCTTGTGCAAACTTCCATTTTAAACTTGAAAGTAGTCCTAGAAGTAATCATACTTTTTTTAAATAGTTTTTTATACCTGTAATCTGATTCCACTATTTTACCTGGTAACTGAAATGGCTCTGTTGGTTATTTTTTCTAATAATTTACTTCCCAACCTTGGATCTTAAAAGGCTAATAAATAAAATATGTTGAATCAATATTGTATTGATCTTATCATTGTATCGATACTAGTGTCTTGAAGGTCAACAGCATCGTGAAGAGAACATATTGCCTTACTCAGCCGTATGGTTTAGTTTTGTTGTACAGCTAACTAATGCTAACTCGTCACGTTCGCCCCGCAGACTGCCCATTCTACATCGTCATAGAAACGGCTGGGTCTAATCCAACCCACGATGAAGGGAAGCTCCACAACTTCCTAAGCAAAGCAATGTCGTCATCTTTGGTCACAGATGGCACTGTAGCGACCGACGACACGAAGATGAAGGTATGAGACCAGCCATTATAGCTGTTGTAGTTTTAATCTTTCCTAGAGGATTAGTCTCACGTTAATAAAACAGAAAGATGAAGGTCCTCCATATGAGACCAGCCTTTATAGCTATTGTAGTTTTAATCTTACCCAGAGGATTAGTCTCACGTTAATAAAACATCCTAGCTCTCATAGTAACGATGATTCAAAGAGCTAGCTCCTAAATGATGCTAGTCTAGAACTAAACCTGTGTGGGCGCGTGTATTCCTGTGGGTGTGCGTGCGTGCGTAGGCCCTGTGGTCTCTGCGTGAGCGTGTCACGGAGGCGCTGACACACGACGGCTTCACCTACAAGTACGACGTCTCCCTTCCGCTGGAGAGACTCTACCAGCTGGTGGTCCACATGAGAGAGCACCTGGGGGGACGCGCCAGGACCGTGGTGGGGTACGGGCATGTAGGTGAGACAGGTGGTGTGGTGTAGACGCGTAGGAGAGTGGGGTACGTAGGTGGAGGTGAGACAGCAGGACAGGGGGTTCTTAAAATCTTAACTGTTCTGCATATATATACTCCATGGGGCGGAGTTGCTGAGGGAGCACCCTATGGCATTGAAGGGGGGTGGAGCTTCTGAGGGAGCACCCTATGGCATTGAAGGGGGGCGGAGCTTGTTTTCAGCCAGTTCAAATATCATCCCAGACTATACCTTTTTAAACGGGCCTTGCTTCCTGTCCCCGTCGTCTAGGCGATGGGAACCTCCACCTGAACATCACCTCCCCCGCCAAGGACCCGGCCCTGCTGGCCGCCATCGAACCACACGTGTACGAGTGGACGGCTCGTTACCGTGGTAGCATCAGCGCCGAGCACGGCTTGGGACTGAAGAAGAGGAACTACATCCGCTACAGCAAAGCCAGCCAGGCGGTGGCGCTGATGAGCAGTATTAAGCGCATGCTGGACCCCAGGGGCATCCTCAACCCCTACAAGACCCTCCCTGATCAAATGGAGTCTTGTTAGCTTGGATGAATGGAAATGTGACAGATGTTCACTCTATCCTTGGTGTGGTGTATTGTGGGTAATCACATTAACAAGATAATTATGGTCACAGTCACACTAGGTTTGTAAGTACAAAAGCACTCGAACGCCACGTCATTTTGTATTTATTTTTGGAGACATTTTAGTGCACAAACTTCATTTTCCCCACTGCTCTATGAATGACCTCGTATCTGCAGCTAAACCAACCTTGAGACTCATGAACTTGTCCTGTTAATGATCATCAAGTGTACATAGATGAGCTTTTCCATTTGCACCAGTGTACGTCTTCCAAACACATTTGTGGAATAAATATTTAGGTAACAGTGCAGTAAATGTTTAATTACATTTAAAAAAGTTTCTCCCCCCCCCTCTCAAACAAAACCAGCAGCTCTTGTGAAAAAAAGATCAGTAATAATCCCATGTTGGTGATTTCATCCATTTCATTTTGATCCTGTGTAGTGGGGTGTTTTTACTCGTGACTCAAACCGCACTGCATGATGGGAGATGGAGCCAACTCAGACACCATAACAGATTGAGGTGCCTCTTTGCATAGCGGACAGTTTCGTTTGGAGCGTGTGGTGTGAATTCTGATAAATAATTTACTTATGAATGTACCATATCATGATTTATTATGCTAATATGAATATTTCCTATTACAAGCGGCCACAGTGGCTGTGGACAGTGAGGAAGAACCCACTTCATATGTACAGTATATGCCTCCTATTACTGTAGCCCATGAGCATGGGAGCTGCTAGTGGTGACACAGTCTCCCCCTGTGGTGCAAGGCATTTACTACTAGTGTCAGTCTGAACAGTACATAATGTGTGTTTGTATACAGTCACTTTCACACATTTTATAGCAGTCTTAAATATCCTCAGTAGTCGAAATACATAAATATCATACTATGCGTAAAAAGTTTAAAAACAGCTATATTCAACTGGCTTCCATTGGCTCTGTTCCTTTGTAACTCATACTAGTGTTAGCGCGTGGCAACGGATGGCGCTCAGTTCTCATAAAGCTACATGACTTGAACGCTAGTGATTGTCTCTGCCAGCGTGATTGGCCGGGGTTCAAAAGGAGAGGAGCTTTAGCGTGGTGAGGGGCAGATTCACAACACAGTGGCAAAAGGTCTGTGTCCCGTGGCAACGGCTGGCTCCGTCCAGACGGGGATGCTACCTAACCATCGCCTCCCAAGCGAGAGAACCCCGCCGGAGGTGGAGAGAAAGGGAACCTGAGGGGTGGAGCGAGCGCAAGGACGGATGATTCTGCACGGTCCCTCCCTTCCTGCCACCGACTCTCCACCCCACCCCGAGGATCTCCGCGGTGCCCACACCTCAGGACTCCTTGCTCTTCTCCAGGGAGCTGTGGATCTTGTCCAGGGTCTTCTTGATGCGCAGGGCTGTCAGCCTGGCTGAGGGGTTCTGGTACCAGCACTCCTTCATCAGCTTCACCAGCGCGGACAGGGTCTGGGGACAGAGCACAGCAGACACAGTCAGCACCCCAGCGGACAGGAGGCGACTCAACATGGTCACTACTATACATTAGGATCAACCGAACCACAGCAGTTCAGACAAGCTGATTCAATCATGTTGAGTTTGCTCCCTCGAAGCGAAAGGTTAAGGCTCCATTTCGCATGATGTAAAAAAAAAACTAAAAAAAAACATAACGATATTGTCTGACAATTTAGCTTCTGATTAGCAATAATATCTGGAGATGAAGACGAGCCACGCTCAACTCCATTTTCACATCTTGGGGAGAAAATGGGAAAAATAAAACATTCAGCGGAGGGCAGATGAAGTCGTGGCAAGGCTATCCAGCTGGATCCATACAATACTGCCCTGGCCCTTCACTTACATGTTAGCATTAGCATTACGCTTCCACGTTAGCATTAGCATTGCGCTTCCACATTTGCTGCACAATATATACTTACAGGGTCCGAGAACCACCGGTTCGGGATGAACGGCCTCTGCTGCTCCACACAGACCACCTTCCTCATGTCCTCAAAGCTGGGGTCATTCGGCACCTGGTCGTAAAACGGAGGCTTGTATTCCTCCACGATGCCTAGAAGGAAGATGCATGAAAATTAAACAAACCTCCTTGGAGACAGTGTGTTTGAACTGTTTCCGGTGGAGATCGGTCTACCAGGTAGACATTAACACGTTTCCTTCTACATTGAGTGCGTTCAAGTTTGGACATATTTATGAACTGAATGCTTCGTGTTAAACATTCCAAATTGTTAGGTGTAAACTATAACCCAGTCCAGGGTCCATGTGCGCTCGCCAAGAACTCCCTCCTCAGACCGGTTGTGGGTGTTTGCAAACGTTCGCATCAAACTCAGAGCAGACGGACAAACTGTCTCAAAGTGTTCGTGTCTCGGAGCAGCCGCTAGCGGCAGAGCACCCCGGTGAGTAACCGTGCCGACCGACGCTCACCGTTGCTGTAGGTACGGCGTGCGATCTCCCACAGGACCAGGCCGAAGGCCCAGATGTCCACCCGCTTGTAGGCGTCAAAGCAGTCCGCCTGGATGGTCTCGTCCAGTACCTCGGGGGCCATGTAACGCTTGGTGCCCACCTTGGGGTTGTTGCCCACATCCAGCAGGTTGTCGGCCTGCGAATGGGTGACGGCTAGACCTGCATGGCAGGGAGGAGCGGTCAGTACAGCTCTGTTGTCAGCAGGGGGCAGTATAGCCTCATTTGTTGTCAGCAGGGGTAGATGCTAGTGAGTGTAGCCTCACGCTAGTGACTGTAGACAGACGCTAGTGAGTGTAGCCTGACGCTAGTGAGTATGGCCAGACGCTAGTGAGTATGGCCAGACGCTAGTGAGTGTAGCCAGACGCTAGTGAGTGTAGCCAGACGCTAGTGACTGTAGCCAGACGCTAGTGACTGTAGCCTGCGTGGAGGAGTGTCTGACCCAGGTCTGCGATGCAGCAGCGCAGCTCCTTGGTCACCAGGATGTTCTTGCTCTTCAGGTCGCGGTGGGCGATGGCTGGCTTGCCCTCCGTGCCGAAGATCTCGGCGTGCAGGTGCACTAGGCCGCAGGCCGCCGACGCCGCCATCGCCAGCCCCTCCGTGGTCTCCACGACGACGCGCTGCAGGTAGTCGTACAGGGAGCCGTTGTCGTGGTAGTGGGTGATGAGCCACAGCTGCGTGCTGGAGTTACGGGACGTCATGTCGGAGGCCATGAAGCCTGGGCAGAGAGGGGTGCAGAGGGGGGCATTATCAACCAGGGGGAGGGGTGGGGGGGAGCTATAAGGACAGCATCTCCCCTGAAGCAGGAACACCAGAGCACAGCTCCCCTGGACCAAGAACAACAGAGCACAGCTCCCCTGGACCAAGAACAACAGAGCACAGCTCCCCTGGAGCAAGAACAACAGAGCACAGCTCCCCTGGACCAAGAACACCAGAGCACAGCTCCCCTGGAGCAAGAACACCAGAGCACAGCTCCCCTGAACCAAGAACACCAGAGCACAGCTCCCCTGAACCAAGAACACCAGAGCACAGCTCCCCTGACGCAAGAACACCAGAGCACAGCTCCCCTGGAGCAAGAACACCAGAGCACAGCTCCCCTGAAGCAGGAACACCAGAGCACAGCTCCCCTGGAGCAGGAACACCAGAGCACAGCTCCCCTGGAGCAAGAACACCAGAGCACAGCTCCCCTGGAGCAAGAACACCAGAGCGCAGCTCCCCTGGAGCAAGAACACCAGAGCGCAGCTCCCCTGGACCAAGAACACCAGAGCACAGCTCCCCTGGACCAAGAACACCAGAGCACAGCTCCCCTGGACCAAGAACACCAGAGCACAGCTCCCCTGACGCAAGAACACCAGAGCGCAGCTCCCCTGAAGCAGCAGATCCACCACACTCACCCAGGATGTTCTCATGTCGCAGCAGCACCGTGTTGTAGATCTCCGTCTCCCTGAACCAGGACTTCTCGTCCCGGGAGGAGAAGATCTTCACCGCCACGTTCTCGCCCTGCCACTGGCCACGCCACACCTCTCCATAGCGCCCCTTCCCTGAGGTCATGGAGGTGAGAGGGGAGCAGGAGGGGTCACGGAGGTGAGAGGGGAGCAGGAGGGGTCACACACACATTTCAAAACTTTATTCAGCTAACAAGCTAGCGGTTAGCGGCTAGCTCCGTATGCTGGCATCCGGCCTTATGGTGCAATCTCTTGTACTCAGAAGCTCGGAAAGAAAGCTACTGGTACTACTGGTCTAAACACCCACATTTGTCCAGTTGTTTTAAAATCAAAACAGCTAAGTCAAGTGAATGACCTGAAATGGTACAAAAGCTAAGTGGTAACTGCCAATTTCTCCAATTCCAATAAAATATCAGCTGGCATATAGGAGACAAATACAAAAATTACTTGTGGCTTAATGACGTTAAAACAACTTACAATAATTAGTCAATGGTTTTAAAAGTCTTTACCTGTGTGTCTGCCTGACACAGGTAATGAATGCGAGTGTGTCTGATAACCCGGTCTACTGTAAAGGCTACGCACACTGGCACACTCACCCACACACTCCATTAGACTGATCTGCCTCGCTACGGTCCTCTGGACGAGGAAGGGAAGGCCCGAGCCACTGCCTGACGTGCAGGAATGGTCCAGGAGGTCCTGACGGAGAGCCAGAATCACAATTTAGCACGTGACTTATAGTTAAAGAGGGGCAAGGGGATACCTGAGACGACACTGATCGGGCAAGCTTGACCTTGCCGCAAGCTATCAGTCTGGAACCCCCCACTTCAGCTATCAGTGGTAAACGGATGGACTGCATTTATACAGCACTTCTCCAAGCTTCACTTTTTCTGCACCACAGCCTCACATTCACCCATTCACACACACACACACCGATGGCGGTGTCTGCATTTCAATCCAACTTCCTTGCATATGACTGGACTACCTATACCTTGATCTCACACATCAGAGTGTTTAAGCTCAGCCAGAGAAAACAACCAGCCAATCAGCTGACCGTTGATGGAGGGGTTCCAGACGGCTACTACTCAGGCTGGGGGGGGGGGGGGGGGTTAGATAGGGGAGGGGTGAGGGGGTGGTCTTACCGCTAAAGTGCTGCCTCCCACGTTGGAGGAGATGAGGCCGTCCACCGCACCCTGCTCGGTGTCAAACTCCTGCAGACGCTGCAGCCGTCCGCGTTGGAGCCTCCTGCAGGCCAGAGTGGACACTGCAGCCAGCAGAGCCAGTACCACCACCGGGCCCAGCACGAAGAGGGCCAGGACCTCCATGCTGTGCCCCACCGGCCTGCCCTCTGGGTCTGTGTGGAGAGGGTGGAGGGTGAGAGAGGGACGCCCAAACCCCCTTTTGGTCTGTGTGGAGAGGATGGAGGTGAGAGGGACGCTCAACCCCCCCCGGGTCTGTGTGGAGAGGATGGAGGTGAGAGGGATGCCCAAACCCCCTTTTGGTCTGTGTGGAGAGGGTGGAGGTGAGAGGGACGCCCAACCCCCCCCCGGGTCTGTGTGGAGAGGGTGAGAGGGACGCCCAACCCCCCCCCCCCGGGTCTGTTGGGAGAGGGTGGAGGTGAGAGAGGGACGCCCAACCTGGCTGAGACTAGGGTCTATGTATCAGAAGGTCAGCACAGAGTTGCCTAGGTGACGTAGTGCTGATGGACAAAAGAGGCTGAGACTAGGGTCTATGTGTCAGACGTTCAGCACAGAGTTGCCTAGGTGACGTAGTGCTGATGGACAGAAGAGGCTGAGACTAGGGTCTATGTATCAGACGTTCAGCACAGAGTTGCCTAGGCGACGTAGTGCTGATGGACAGAACGGAAGAGGCTACTAGTTACCTAGCAACATCCCCATCAGTGCTTCCTTGGTGGTGTTGCTGTTGCACATGTGGTGGCTGCAGCACAGGATGGCCTGGCGGAGGGAGGGCGCAGTGAGGCAGTGCAGGCGCACCTTCTCCGGCCCCTGCAGGCAGCCCCGCTCCAGCGTCGACTCACCGTCGCCCCCTACCTTCACGGAGGAGAAGCACCGGGCGCCGTGGCACTCCGTGGCCTGGAGGCACTTGGCAGCGCTGTCGCACATGCACACCAGCATGTCGTCTGCAGAAGAAGAGCATTAATATGCAATGTAATATAAGAAAATCTAAATGCAACTATAAATAATACAATAATAAATCAAATACAATTAAGCCAAACAGCCAATGGGTGCATCTCTCCACTAAATAAACTGAATATCGCACTTCCTGCAACACTGTCGATATGATATTGCGATAATAATACTAATAAGAGACTAATAATAATAATACTGAATCGATATATTGTGCCCCACCAAAATTATATGGGGGCGGGGTTAAGATGATAGAAATTTATTTGAGGTTTGAAAGACATGTTTGTAAAGCTATGATACAGGTTACAGCCTGATTAATTATGCTGTCATCATTTATTCTAACAGGATGTTGATTGTTTACAAATAACTAGCATATGATATAGTAGATATAAACACCTGCTGAATGCGGTAAATGTTAAGGACAGGCGAGCTCACATACCTGTGGCCTCAGCCAGCAAACGTAGGGCTTGTAGTAGAATCATCAGCAGGAACGGCAAAGTGGACCGACCCATGTTTGACAACACTGTGGTGTGGTGGTACTGAAAATATTATTATTATTATTATTATTATAATAAACACAAATACACATCCAGAGAACAAAGGCGAGAGATGGTTATTAATGAACACCATTGTAATGTGTTCATGGTTTTCTCAATGGAACACATGCAGTATAGTAATAATAATAGCCTAGCATGCTACTACAATAACACCGTCATCATTATGGAGGGAGGAATAAAGATCCATACAGTAATATAAATCTATTTAGCCAATGATACGTTCATGTTATTGTGATATTAGGGGTAGGTTTTCGTATCTGGACCGTCGTGTTTTTCAGAATCGCATGATATAGTGGCATGGGGACGTATAGCCTTGGTATCGCAAAATAGAGATTCCCATAACAACATATCCTTAACATTACACTAGGAAGCGTGACTCCTAATGGGATAACCGAGACACATTTGTGTGGGGCTAACATTACTAGATGGTCTTTAAACGTTATTAAACGAGCCAGCAATCAGCAACGAACACAAGGTCAATTCATGTTCCTGGTGTTCACGCCTTATTGAAAATGGGTTAGTCTGTGTGCGTCAAAAATCGAATTGTCCTGGCGACTGGAGGCGCCTCCGAGGCGCCAGCCAGCCAGGCAGCGGCGCGGCTTAGCCCTGCATGCTAACACAGCTGACCCACAAGGGGCAACCAGAGAGATACCAGATATAAACCAACGAGTAACGTATGCATTTACGTACCAGGAACACGCGTGTCGCTTTACCTAACTCATTCTCCGATGTGCGTGTGCTTGCGGTTGATCACAAATCGTGTTGCGATACGCTTGGGCCATCAATCAGAGCACAGCCCAGCCCACCCACTGGTTGTTTTCCATGAAAGCCCATCATGACGTCACCAAAACATTCCCATCAAGAGGCATTGTGGGCCACCTCGAGTCCTCCAAAGCGAGATGGGTTGGGCTTCGTCTATGGTTTGGCTGAGCACGAAAAAAGAAAAAAACCACTGAAAGCATTTTACCAGTATTTTATAGGCTACTCTTCATGCTTCAAAAATAGATCTGGCATAGTAACACATTTTCTGTTACTGAAACTTAAACATGTAACATTTATAAAGACATCGTGCTAGTCCAATAGATTCCATCTTGAAACACCACCATTCTAATGATTACATTAAGGTATAGTAAGAGAAAGCTTGTTGATATTTGACCTCTGTCAAAACACAAACACCCACCCCTCTACAGACCACTATCCTCATTAGCTCTGCTCTTTGTGTGCGGTCTGCACCACATAGTGTTCCTATTAGCGGAGCCAGGGCTGTATAGAAACACCATATTATAATGTTTTCAGCTCGCACAAAGAACTGTAAACTAGCGGAATGCGAGGAGATATTTTGTGAACTTGACTGGAAGTGTGTTATTAGTTTGCAATCGCTGACTATACCTTTAAGCGTAGGACCAGTTATATATATATATATGGATCTAAGACCACCACCATCCCTTAATACCACTTAAATTAATTTAATTTAGTCAGCTACGAAATTTGCTTCTATACTTTATATGTGTGTATGTGTATATGTGTGTATGTGTATGTATGTATGTGTATATATGTATATGTGTGTATGTGTAAATGTGTGTATGTGTGTGTATGTGTACATTTGCTCAACTGGGGGAATGTGTTGGTGGATCAAGGGTGGTTGTGACCTATATTTAAGAGATGAGAGTAAGACAGCTACTGTAAACAATTGTTACAGTAGTTACAGTAGATGTAGCTTGCATTTCATGCAGAGCCATGCCCTATATGTGAATCGCCTTATGTAAGCGCAATAACACATGCTGTTAATTCCTGATATATATATATGTGTATGTGTGAGTATTGTAAAGTGTGTGTGAACATGGGTCTAATATGGAAATATACTCTCTCTCTCTCTCTCTCTCTCTCTCTCTCTCTCTCTCTCTCTCTCTGCCTTTCTCTTTAAGGTGCATGTGTGTGTGTGATGGGGTGGCTATATCAAGTCTCCCCAATGTAGTTGCCACCGGCTCCTGTGGCCGTGATGAACAATGGCAGGTGTTGTTTGATGCCTCCTACCTGGGGAGGGGGGGCGGGGGCAGTCCAGCCTCCATCCCACCCAGCACCACCCCCCACCCGCTCCGGTGGAAAGCCCAGCAAAGAGCCTCATTGTCCCCGGGCTTTTTAATTAAAGAGCCCGGGGTCAGCAGCGTGCCAGGAAGCACCAAGCCCATGTGTCTGGCCTGGTTATCCCCCCCACTGTGGACCACATCTCCGGGGATGACTGGGGAGAAATGCTACCCGGTTATCATGAGACCAGGGAGGGATTATCTGCCTGGGGGGGGGTGGATGGACTTGAACACGATGAGGACGGCACAAAATAAGGTAGTGTTGTCTTTATGAGCCTCTCTCTCTCTCTCTCTCTCTCTCTCTCTCTCTCGCTCTCTCGCTCTCTCTCTCCCTTTCTCTCTCCCCCTTCTCCCTCTCTATTTCTCATTCTCTCACTCAGTATCAAACCCTTTCTATCTCTCTCTGTCTCTCTCTCTCTCTCGCTCTCTGTTTCTTTAGCTCTCTCGCTCTCTCGGGCGCAGGTTATAAGAGGGGATTGAGAGAAGTCACAGGTTTCTCCCCTTCCCTGTTGACGTCTGCATATAGCCTGTTGGAAGGTGTGTAGCCGCATCGTTTGCAGAAGGTTTTTAGACTAAAGTCATCGTCATGAAGAGAGAGGAGAGAAGTCTGTTGTTGGTTCTTCTCTTTCTTTCAGTAATCTGTTTCTCCACACAGAAATCTACAAGTAGGTTTGACCAATTAAAATCTCACATATGATATTATATGCTAACCATGTACAGGTAAATGGTAAGCTACTATGTTTCTTATTGTTTTCAACAATATGCCTTTTGTTACAGTGTTCAAACCAGAAATAAATGGGAATATATACAGTATGTTGGGTTTATTGTTCATAGGCAAACCAGTTACGTTGCTCTTCACTACAGTCTCCTGGTGTGTGCTGTCGAATGCCGAGGAGCAGAAGTGTTTGGACCTGGCCGGGAACTCCAGCGCTCTGAATATCAGGGGGACCCTGCTGTGTGTCCGGGGCCTCAACACCAGGGACTGCATGGACAAGATTAAGGTGTGTGAAGGGACTGGGAAGACCTGCCTGTCTGTCTGTCTGTCTGTCTGTGAGCAGAGAATCTCTTACACATGTGAATGAGATAACTCACATATATAACGGTCAGATACTGAGATATCGGTCAGATACTGAGATAACGGTCAGATACTGAGATATCGGTCAGATACTGAGATAACTGTCAGATACTGATATAACGGTCAAATACTGAGATAACGCACATACAGTACTGAGATAACAGTCAGATACTGAGATAACTCACATACTGATATAACGGTCAGATACTGCGACAACTCACATATATAACGGTCAGATACTGAGATAACGGTCAAATACTGAGATAACTCACATACTGAGATAACTCACATACTGATATAACGGTCAGATACTGAGATAATTCACATAATGAGATAACTGACAGGTACTGTTGTTTTGACTATACGCTACTATTTGAATACTCCAAACTATAAACTAATCAGGTTACTGTCCATATTATTTGATATGAAATGGTATTTAAGTGAAATTTATGGTATGAGTAATTTTCAAATCACTTTTATTCAAATTATTATTATTATTATTATTATTATTATTATTATTATTATTATTATTATTATTAATTATAAATTCAAGATATGTAAATTAAACTTTTTGTAATTTGTAATTTCTGATATTATTATTTTATTATTATTATTATTATTAGTATTATTATGCATGAATTAAAACTTCACATAAAATTAGCACAAGCACAAGTAGAATTATTATCTCTTTTAAAAGACACAAATATATTATAATTATATTATAATCCTTTTCTACCTGAACATATAAATGTTACCTTCCAAGCATAAAGGAGGCTTCATTTGAATATTATACATTTTTGTGGAAAAAAGTTTGTATATAATAAGTATGTATATCTCTTTCAGACACATTTATACCATTCTTTAATGATGCAGAGTTTATAATCATAATATACAGTAATATAATACTGTAGCAGGGCTATTCAACTCCGGTCCTGGAGGGCCGCACCCTGCATGTTTTAGATCTCGCCCTGCTGCAACACACCTGATTAAAATATACGGTTGTTATCAGACTTCTAACAACCTTCAATCAGGCGTGTTGGAGCAGGGAGAGATCTAAAACATGCAGGATGCGGCCCTCCAGGACTGGAGTTGAATATCCCTGCTGTATGACCTTAAGTGAAAGGCAGTAGACGCCAGTCCCGTCCACATCTATGGTCTCCAGTAGAGTATATTCATGTCATTATTTATGTGCAGAATGGTACTGCCGACGCAGCCACTATGTCGGCAGATGACATCTACGCCGCTGGTCTGTGCCATGGGCTGGAGATAGCTGCAGGGGAGTCCTTTAACGGCATAGGTACGTGGAGCGATATGTTGGTTGTACTGTGGCCTGGTAAACAGACTTGTATCACGTCTAGTCCAAGACTGAAAGTAAAACAAATCTATGAAGATATCCAGTGGAAAAGGGTCTTGGTCTGGCACTAGACTTAATCCATGTGAAACAAGCCCTATATGATGACAATGACATCCTTGTAGAGGTCACTGCTCTACATGATTCAGATATCTCCCTGCGCCAACCATAGACTGTATATATAAATGGACCCTCTGTGACGTCACCATAGACTGTATATATATAAATGGACAGACCCTCTGTGACGTCACCATAGACTGTATATATAAATGGACCCTCTGTGACGTCACCATAGACTGTATATATAAATGGACAGACCCTCTGTGACGTCACCATAGACTGTGTATATAAAATATACTACTAACCCCTCCCCTCCAGACACAATTAACTACTAGCTCCTCCCCTCCAGATATTATTAACTACTAACTCCACCCCTCTAGACACCATTAACCACTAACCCCACCCCTCCAGACGGCATCAGCTACTACGTGGTGGCGATGGCCCGGCGCTCCTCTGCTGACCTGTCCCTGCTGGAGATGCACGAGCGCAGCTCCTGTCACCCAGGGATACGCACCACCGTTGGCTGGACCGTCCCCATTGGCTACCTGGTCAACACCTCCCAAATCAGCGTGGGCGAGCAGTGCAACTTCCCCAGAGGTATGGAGGGGGCGTTAGTTAGTTAGTTAGTTAGTTAGTTAGTTAGTTAGTTAGTTTGTTATGTTGTTAGTTAGTTAGTTAGTTAGTTAGTTAGCGTGGGCGAGCAGTGCAACTTCCCCAGAGGTATGGAGGGGGCGTTAGTTAGTTAGTTAGTTAGCGTGGGCGAGCAGTGCAACTTCCCCAGAGGTATGGAGGGGGCGTTAGTTAGGGAAGTCCAATTGAATCTAAGATCTAAGATCTTAAGTTTGACTTATTGTATGATGTATGTCGTTTACTGGCTATTATAACATCTTACTTCGCACTAATTATAATAAAGGCCTACAATTAATCTGCATTATAACCACAATAATAGCCTGGCATAGTCATTTATATAATACATTATTTTTATATCAGTGAATATTATATCGTATATTACAGTACAAGTTGTAAAAGCAATAGCAGTGGTACTGTTGGTACATACAGTACATGTTATCAAAATCTATGTTCAACATTTTATCCCTCAAAGATACCACACCTGAAGATATTACACCTGATCTTGCCTTCATTATCTCTCTCTCTCCCTCTCTCTCCCTCCCTCTTTCTCTCTCTCTCTCTCTCTCTCTCTCTCTCTCCCTCCCTCTTTCTCTCTCTCTCTCTCTCTCTCTCTCACTATCTCTCTCCCTCCCCCTCCCTCTCTCCTTGTCTCTCCTGTGCTTCCCGTTGCCATGGTTCCCTGCCCAGCGGTGGGCGACTTCTTCGGCTACAGCTGTGTTCCGGGGGTGCAGGACCCGGAGCACGACCCCAGGGGCAGCAACCCCAGGAACCTGTGTGAGGCCTGCATAGGGGACGAGAACGACAGGCACATATGTGCCAACAACCACAGAGAGAGGCACTATGGGGAGGCAGGGGCGCTCAGGTACAGCTGGCACCACAGCAATATGCCCTTACACACTTACTGTACACTTACATTTACACTTACACTTACACGTACACGTACACTTACTGTACACTTACATTTACACTTACATTTACACTTACATTTACACTAACATTTACACTTACACTTACACTTACACTTACTGTACACTTACTGTACACTTACACTTACACTTACATTTACACTTACACTTACACTTACACTTACTGTACACTTACTGTACACTTACACTTACACTTACATTTACACTTACACTTACACTTACACTTACTGTACACTTACTGTACACTTACACTTACACTTACATTTACACTTACACTTACACTTACACTTACTGTACACTTAC
>JAODTR010023966.1:0-23653 GCA_025399935.1 Amblyopsis rosae
GTGTTTTGTTTGTTTTTGTGTTTGTGTGTGTGTGTGTGTGTTTGTGTGTTTTGTGTGTGTGTGTGAGAGAGAGTGTGTTTTGTGTGTGTGTGTGAGAGAGTGTGTGTATGAGGGTGCGTGTGTGTGTGTGTGTGAGAGAGAGTGGGTGTGTGAGGCATATGTGTTTGAGAGTGTGTGTGTGTGTTGTGTGTGTGTGTGTGTGTGAGAGAGTGTGTGTATGTGTGTGTGTTGTGTGTGTGTGAGAGAGAGTGGGTGTGTGAGGCATATGTGTTTGAGAGTGTGTGTGTGTATGTGTGTGTTGTGTGTGTGTGTGTGTGTGTGTGAGAGAGAGAGTGTGTGCATTTGTGTGTTGTGTGGGAGCGAGAGTGTGTGTATGTGTGTGTGTTGTGTGTGTGTGTGTGAGAGAGAGAGTGTGTGTATGTGTGTGTTGTGTGTATGGGGGGGGGGGTCTGCCCACCAGGTATTGTGCTATGTCTGTCTGGTGTCTGGTGACGGTGCCTCCTTCTCCATCTGCTTCCAACAGGTACAGACACACCATCCAGGAGCTCCTAGCCAGAGCTCTACCCTTGAGCTGCTCCCTGCAGCAGGCCCATGTGTGCTGTAGGAACCACCAAATATCCTGGAACAAGATGGAGCACTGTAATGCATTTCAAGACGCAAAATGGCGTCTGCCAATAGAAAACAATTGAAAAAAATCCACCTCTCACTGCATATAGCGCGTCCTGTGGGATCGGGGCCTAAATCTACACTTCATGCCCTGAAACAAAGCCACTTTACTCCAAAACAAAGGAGGAGATGCAGAGCTACCGTATATTTTCTATATTAACTTAATGTAGGAGCCCAAGGAGCTGTGGGCGTTCTTGACAGGCATCCAACCATGGGCTATGATTTTGCAACCACCACCAGTAATCAATCGATAAATCTTTATTATTCCCGAAGGGAAATTATTTCGGCAACAGGAGAGACGGTACAGGACATCCACGCAATCCACACATAAATAACAAATACACAGTATGACATACAGCATACAGAATTGGTAATAAGAGAGTCAAGATATGAAGACTTTTCCGTTGGACACGCCATTAGCTACTTTTTTGTGGCATTTAATAGTGTAATGGCCATAAGAATAAAGGAGTTTATGATCCTCTTAGTTCTTTCTTTAGGCATTCTGAAGCGCCGCCCCGAGGGAAGCCTACAAAATTGATCCTCCAATGGGTGGCCAGGACAGTCTAGAATGGCATCGGCCTTCCTGAGCACATGTCGATTAAATAGTACTGTAGATAGACAGACACACGCGTCTGTAATCTACACCTCCTATACACCCATCTTGCTCACCCTAGTTCATGTGTGCTTTGTCAAATGCTTCTGCGAAACACCTATAGTGTTGCCTCATCACCAGATAGGGCTGGCTGTGGTGTGTGTCAGCTGTTAGACATGCTCATGTAGGCCAGTCAGACCAGACCACAGACCCTGGACTCTCTACAGGTGTCTTCTGCAGGGCTGTGCTGAGCTGCTGCAGGCCCATTGGGGTTAACAGGAAATTCTGCCCTGCTTGGGGCTGATCACAGCTTCTAGCCGCATAGAGCTGTGTGTGTGTGTGTGTGTCTCTCGCACATGCACACGCACGCACACGCACGCACGCACGCATGTGTACACACACACACAATGCAGTAGATGTGTACAGTATTTTTGTAGTACTGATCTACACACACAATGCAGTATATGTGTATTTTGTAGTACTGACATACACACACAAACACACACACACACACACACACACACAATGCAATGCACGTACACACTTGCACACATACACACTATTACTGATGTGCATTATGGTTTGTGTGTGTGTGTGTGTGTGTGTGTGTGTAGGTTATGTCAGTACTACAAAAATACATTGCATCATCCAACATCCACCACACACACATACGCTACAACAGAGGTCTTCAACGTTTGTCGGGCGATGGATCCCTTGGCTGAGAGAAACATGCCACACTATCACATATATTTATAAAATATTTAGTTGCCGGGCCAACAATAAAGTGTATTGTGGACTATAGTGCCATGTATAAAAGTATAGGTCACTAAATCATTCTTGACAGATTTATATATTTATAGCACTGGTTGTATTTATAATCATGTATATTTGCTGACATTTAAAGTTTTGGAATAAAATAAGTTTGGAGGACCCCCTGCAGTACCTCTGAGTAACCCCTAGAGGTCCCGCACATCTGCTCTACAGTATACAGCTGTACCTCTGTCTTAATGCAAAAAACTGTGTTTAATAAGGGACAATGATGTTTGTATGTTCTGATGTATGATCTGTCTTTTATATGTGCACTGTACATACACACTGTGCGCTCTGTGTGTGCATCTATAAAGTGGCCAGGGTGCACAGCTCACATGCATTCGTGTACATTGCAACAAATGGTGTCACACGACCTGGTATAGACACAGCCCTCAGCCACTGACCCACTGTAGAAAACCCCCTATCAACACAGATAAACCCACTGCATACCAAAAATACAAATCTATTCAACATAGGAGCAATATTCTAGCTTTTAGTCAGAAACCAGTTCACAGAACTCTGTGGTTCATCTTACAGTAATATGTGTATGTGTATGTGTATGTGTACATGTACGTACGCGCGTGCGCACGCTTCAGATGATGGTCAGGAAGCCACAGAGGTTATGTCTCCACATTAGAAGTTGACATTTAGCCTTCACATCAAGCACATTTACTATTTCACCACACAGTATATGCCCTGCAGATTGAAAATGGTTTCGGCTTTTTGATAACTATTTACTAATACAATAAAACAGCTAGACTATTTGTCTCACATCATAGAGTCTTCTACATTGTTGTTACTTCTCTGTAGAAAACATAATAAAATATATAGAACCACCTCATAACTTTGTATGTCAATCCATTTGCTTGTGAAGACTTGATTTCTTTTTGTTTCTGTTTCAGTTAGTGCAGCTGCTACATGTATGCAGCTTTATTAAACATGTTTACTTTAATAGATGGAAAAATATATCGGTAGTTAGTTTAGAGTTTGTGTTATTATGTTATGTTATGTGTGTTATTATGATGTACCGTAAAAAGCAAAGGTACCTTGTCCACCCTTCTGCAGACAGACCATTGCTCTTCCTACAAGGTCAGAAGTCTCTACAAAAATATAAATATAGCTCTTCCTAAGGTTAGAAGTCACAACAACCATATAAATACTGGTCTTCCTCTAATGTCAAAGATCACAACAAAAATAAAAATACTACTCTTCCTACAAAGTCAGAAGTCAAAATAAGCATGTAAGAAAATGCATGTCACAAGTAATATACCACCTTTAGGCTTTGTGGTTCAGAATACGTGTGGGTGTGAAGTATGTGTGCCGTGCACCTGTTGCCTGGGTGTGCACGCCAACACACACAGATGAGAAGGTGCGCAAATACTGTTGTGTGCTCTTCCTGTGTGAGAGGCCCTGTCCCTGAGCAATGTCATGCTCTCTGCAGCCTGTTGGGGGCGGTGTTTCTCATTCCGCATGAATGAATTATACACAATTACAGTTTTTATGTCAAATTCAGCCAATTCAACCGTCATTGACAATGTTTTTGACAATGTTTTCTCCAGAATGCCTGACCTCTTATGCATGGATTATATTTAGCCTTTATTTTATTTAACAGGTGCAGAGGCAAATCAAAAAAACTGAACTGACCATAAATACATAAATAAAGATGAAATAGAATTGTTTACACATTAAAATATACAGGTAAGCAACTAAATCAGTGAACAATGAAAACACTGAAATTTGTCAATACAGTGTAGCCTAGTATAGTGCAGGAAACACGTTTCTTGCGACACACCTTAGACAAAAAAAAATCTAAAGTTTTCCCTGAAGACGCAATGAAAGCATTGCTGTGTGTGAGAAACGCAGTGGCAGGCATTGCCACACGCACAGAATGTAAATATAAGACGCAGGAAAATATGAGGAAATGTTTCAGTGTTTGGCTGCTAATAGGATTTCACAGCTAATATTTTCCCAAAAGGAAATGCTTAGACACACAAACAAACGCACGCACGCACGCACACACACACACACACTTCTACAATGCCGAGATCTGGCGAGAGACAAGTAAAGATGATATCCCTTACACCAGTGGTTCTCAAACTTTTCAGCTCGCGACCCCCCAAAATAACAGTGCCAGTGACTCACGACCCCCACCATCCCCAGAGGTGGTAGAAGAATAACAGCCATATTATTATTTGATTAGTAGTACCAGAATATGTCAAATTAATGTATACATTATGCCATTTTAATCATTTTATATTGTTATTTAATTTCTGAAAATCATCTTGTGACCCCCTCCTATGTGTCTCGTAAACCCCCGGTCCCGACCTCCAGTTTGAGAACCACTGCCTTACACCAAAGTCACATTACCCTTTCCCTCCACTTGAATTAAATAATGAACTACATTTGTTGTCTTCATAACGTTTCGCTCTCCTACGGAGGAGCTGCCGTTATGTGATGTGATCATTGCACAAGGGCTGCAGTAGGACGTCTTTTCAAAAATCTCACGCACTGTAAATCTGAGTTAGTTGAGTCTCCACTTTCTGCTGTGTGACTAGAGAGAACTCCCCCCCCCCCCCCCCCCCCCCCCCCCCCCACCACAGTGGGCCCGGGAGAGCTAGTTGAAATATCTATGCCCTCGTTCCAAGCATAGGCCTACTGAGGTAAAACCACATGGTGGGTTGAACTGTAATGATGTCTGGATGACTCACAAAATGGACAACCGGCATCTAATCATGATGAGTGGATATATTCTCTTTCCCTGTGTTATAAACTCTCTCTCTCTCTCTCTCTCTCTCTCTCTGCACGGTAGGCTAATGCATTGCATGAGCCTCACATTCGTTTTCAATTGCGTCATATTTTACTAAAACTACTTTTAGTTTCCTTCAGTACAGGATGACAACAGTTAACTGTCTAGTTTGAAAGAAAACACGCTCTCACACACACACACACACACACACACAGCGAGAGAGAGAGAGAGAGAGAGAGAATGAGAAAATAACACGCCCTTGTTATTACTGGAAAGTCACAACTGCTGTCCCGCTGCAGGCAGCTACAGTGTGTATACGTGCCATGTGAGCAGTCATACCCCGCGCTGGTGCTCAAAAATAAAACGTGTCTTATTCTACCAGGGCCATTCTTGGGGGGGGGATCAGTATCAACTGCACAATTAGGTCTCCTACGCAAAAACCCCCTAGAATATCAGTCTATCAGCGTCTCCAAGCTGTTAAGAGGCTCGCTGTATCTGCCCCCCATCGTGTGATAATGAAGCGGGCACCTCCCTATCAGTACTAATACCCGCCAGACAGAAATGCTTTTGTGGACTGCTCTGTTTGCGCCCTGACATCGACTATGTGTCTTCTCCTGTCCTTTATCTAGCAAATGTTTGCCCGTTAACTGCCTTGCCCCAGAAAAAGGCTTTGCCAGGCCGTGTCGCTCGGCTTGACGTGACACGGGACTCCAGAGAAGGAGACAGACACAGCTGTATACGGTGTGACATGTTGACACTGTGATCGGCTTTTGTTTATATGAGATGCTGTGTTTCTGAAAACATTGATCAAGCTGTTGTCAGAGAAACAGGCCTGTAGGCCTATTGTGCAGGGAAAATTTAATATACAGGCAGAAAAAACAGTTGTGGGCTTGTTTAAGAACAGGCACATGTAAAGTTGGGCTAGAATATATGGAATTCAATGAAAACATGACATCAAATTGCGTAAGCATTGGGATCAAGGATGTCCCTGACCCTGACCTAATTGACCTTTCCCAAGCCCCGCCCCTTTCACTTGTCCTATCTAGTTACTGTAACTAGGTAGGACAAACAGTAAAACAGACAGTTGACGGAAGGTTCTGTCAGATTCAAAAAAAGCTCAACTGTTATTGGAGAACAATGCAAAAAGGGGCAGGGCTTGGGACAGGTCAATTGAATTGTAACCGTTGACCTAGAAGATGGGTGCCGATCTTCCGCACATGGAGAGGTAATGTCTGAGCCAGCAGCACGGGCATTGCCTTATCTGCAGGCACAGTTCTCCCTAGCAAGGGCGCCGATAAACTGTCACACTATGACTGGATTTCTCTGATAACGTAATATTGTCGATCCTGCACGTTGCTTCTTACGCAATCTCTGCGTTATGGTGAACAACACAGCAACCTCAAATCTCTTCTTACAAAGGCGACAGAGGATTACTTAAAAAGTATAGCTTTATGGTGTAGCCTACCTCTATTGATCGATTTTTTTAAATGTGTACACAATCTTACCCCCCAGTAGTAGTCCTACTTTGTTCATAAGTGACAAAAAACAAATCCCAATACAAGTGCTACCATGGCGGATCAGTAAATGTCATCTGCGGGGTGGCATAATGCAAAACACTTGGTCAGGGAAAGTGATAATTAGTTTGGAATGCCCTACCGACTGAATTAAAAACATAAATTGATCTGACAAAGTTTAATGACATGGTGAAACCGGCTGGGCTGGGTTGTTGAAACTATAAATCAAACCTGAGACATCACTGATCACTGCATTCCTGCATGCACAATTGCACATGGACACATAGATAGTAAAGAATAGCGTATGTAAATGAATGTAATCTGATAATGTGTTAAAGACTTTGACTTTGTTGTATTTAATTTTGGTAATAAATACATTTTTAATAACATTGTATTATGTATAAATGTTCAATATGTAATGACCATATTAAGCCTTTCTGTCTATCTGGGGACAGGGTTTACAAATTAGCCTCAGCGAGAAAGCCTACATGCAACCCATCTGTTCCATGTTACTGCAACATGTTAACATTGGTTGCATTGTCCCTGACAAATAGATACAATTATAAAATAAACCAGTGTCACAAAACTTATACAGTATAGAATTTTAAAAAACTGTGACAAAGCTATAAGAAGTTATTCTGTTGACACACTAATATTGCAGTTGGCTGTAACGATTAAGAACAGACTTAACATACCCTGGTTTAATACCCTGCTTGACCTGTAGGAGACTGAACTCAACTACATTAATTGTATGTAGTATTATTTACTACTATGACTACTATTTATTATGCTGCTTCTTTTAATATTGTAAAATAATGGACATATGCCTTATTTATTTGTACATATTTAAGGTAAATTATACCTGTAATCCATATTTATTTTTACCATGTGATCATTTTCCACAATATTTATTTTTTTATTTAACTGTATAATTCATATTATTGTAATTTGTCATCTTTATGTCTTGACGTGCAAGATGAGAAATTGTGACGAAGAATTTCTCCTAGTGGATTAATAAAGTATTTCTGATTTCTGATCTGAACATTTAAAGATGCAGTCAGTGATGCGAGAGAAAGAATGTTGATATTTTAACTTTGATTAAAACACCTATGCCTATTCCCTATAATACCATAGGGTGCCACATTTGACACACATTGCCATGGGTGGGATATATGTTATCTGAGCCATCACTGTACACTGGTAACCAGACATGCCAGATGTGTCTGTTATTAACACATCCATCTGCAGAGTTGTCCATTGAAACTGTTTTAAAAGGGCAGGTGCTTAAAAAATTAATTAAAATACTTGACTGGACAAAGCTGTGAACCAGCATAGCCTGTTTAATCCAGTAGAAAAGTCAGGAGAATAGTGAAAACATAACACTGTATTTCCATTGAGAAAAGCCTTTGCTCGTCTAATAAATGTTAACGAGTTGTTTTCAAGTTGCCTTCGTCACACCTAAACCACGCCCGTAGCTAACAGTGCGATTGGCCACACACTATAGGTTTACCGTCCTGATACACAATGATTTCCAAGCTATCCAGACAAAGTCAAACTAGAGTGAGATCAGAATGGTCTTGTGAGGCTATAAGCTGTAGGCGCACTAGACTATTCAGCGTGCACACCGAACAGACATTATTTTGACAAAAGGTGTATTTGCTTAAAACAGCTGACCCCACCTTTAAAGTGGTCAGTGGGTCATTTAATAGGCCTGTGGTCAGTTCCAGCCAAGAGGTTATCCCTTGTGTGGACACACCTCTAAGCATCCTTGAGCATGCCTACATGCGCCTTAGTGCAACTGCACCCCAGCTCTGAGCCTGTATGTATGTGTTTCATGACTGGAGTATGTGCAGGAGTATTATCCATTTTACAGCTCAATAAACACAATTTAGTGTTAATACCTGCAATTGTACTGGCTCTTAATAACTTTTAAAGTGTATTGAATACGTATATTTTAAACTTAAGGCAAATAGTGCCCTCTAGTGTCTGCCACATAATATCACGCCTAAACAGTAAACTAAACAATAAATGCTACTGCAGTGAACATATGTTGTTTTATACAAATGGCTGAATGCAATATTTATATGAAATAGAAGAAAGCAACATTAATGTATAATTTATTAATAGATCAGGTTTCAGTTGCTATTAAATATAAGATACATATATAGGCCTAGTATTCTAAGCATGGTGTAAATAGTTAAATAGAGTTATTAAAGTCTATAATTTATATATTTATAATAACATTTATAATTACAAAATAATTAGACATTTACTCTGAACAAATATAACTAAAAAGAGAGAAAAATTATAACAGGTCCAATACTATGTACAGTTGTTTATTTTGATTTGCAAAACATTTGACAATAATAATATTACATAAAACACCAATTTATAATAGAAAAAGAATAAGCTCTTCCAAATAAAAGACACAAAACATACATTGCAATACCATTCGAAATTAGATGAATTATCCGTTTGATAACTGTAGCCATGTCATGTTGACCTACACAGGCAATGTACGGCTAAATATATTCATCTAACAAATATGCATGTTAAAAACATTAAATTAAGTGCTTCTGTTGTTTGAGGCGTTCAATAGACATGATTTGGGTTTTCTAGACAGGGTTAAAATTCAATGTCAAATTCAAATGTATTGTTATATAATTATCAGAATGCACAGTTGACAAGAGTGCTATTATTTAAGTGGGCTCACCCTGATATAATTTTATAAGTATGTTTTTAATTAAAAATTACTTCAGCACATAAGTAAGCCGGTGAACATTTAAAGCCAGTTTGATGAAAACCTCCACAGCTTTAAAAAGTGTTGTATGGCACAATTTAGAGCATACATAGAGCATGTGGCCACACAATTTCTTAGTTTATGTTAATAATAATAATAATAATAATAATAATAATACAAAAAAAAACTTTATTCAGTGTTTACCTGAAGCAGTTTGACATGAGCAAAGAGTTTAAATTCAAACATGAGCAGATTAGCCCCTGCTAGTGAACTATAATCTGATTAAATCTGAATATCAAAACAAAACCCACAAAACCTGTAAAAAAAACAAATAAATGTTCACATCCGGTCTGTTGTGTTGCTGATGCTGACTGTGTGCAGCGACAGTAACACCTGACTTGGCGATGCGTGAAAGGTTAAAAGCAGCATTGCATTGGATGGACACCGAGCTATTTCCTCATCAGTCTCCCTTCCTGTGAAACGTAAAGGTCACTAGTGAACGGGCTGCTGGGAGAAGAAAAAAAGGAATGACCAAGCAAAAGGGTAGCGGAAACATTCAGGTAAGGATATGAGAGAGGATGGAGGCTGGTCGTGGGGCCGCTAACGAGCAGAGGCCACGCCCACACTACAGAGGGGCACATTCAGAACTCAATATCGCGCGGCACACGCCCGATAATGTTCACTCCTCTTGCCTCCTCTTTCATTTGCCCTCAAAGACTAAAAAGGCCATGCTAGATACCAGCACAAACAAAGTGGGGGAAAACAAATCTATTGCGGAAAATAATCCGAACACGGGTAAATGGTGCAAAAGAAACCACTTTTGGAGGAAACTATTGTAATTGAGCCACTCAAGGCTGCGTTGGTCAGAGCAGCGGCGCTATGCAAAAACAGGTCCTGATGCTTGTGTTAAATATAAAGGCAATGCTTAGTTGGAGAGAAAAATTAAATAAAAAAAAGCACTGACTTCATTAGCTAGACTCTCCCAATCTGCATGAGACATCTCTGAGGTAATCATCAAAGTATGATTCATTAGACAGCAATAAATACCAACATGAATACAAATATTACAAAAGTAAAAACAGAGGCAACTGCTTAAATGCTAAAGCAAAATCTGTAGCTAAAAGAGGTAGGTTTTTTAGGTAGATTATGGTGTAGTACATCCATTCCGGACAATCCATTTTTTTTTTTTCATTTTTCTTTTCTTTCATTACAATCCATTTCCTGTTTTGGGGAAGCCACTTAAAAGTCCTCACGTGAAAGATGACCAACTCTATATGTGAATTAGCCTACATCTTAATGCATGTTCTATAGACCGGGTTTGTAATGGCAATAGTTTTTGTACATCCACTGTACAAAAACGTAATAATTCCTCTAGTATGATAAACTGTAGCTTGCTGGTGATATACACCGCAGGTACCATAAGTTGTATATTGCAGGCATTGCTATGGTGTTATTTTCTTATACACAAGGTAAGGGAACTCTTACAAAGAATGTTCAGAAGCTGGACCCATCCAACTTTTTCCCCACTCACTGCCTTACGGATTCCAGATTCCAGTATTATAACAAATGTGCTACAGATTTAAATGTCACGGTTTCTGAGCAGCTAAGCATTGTAAAAACCAAACAAGAGAATTTGGAGACGCATCATATTCACGTTTAACAGTCTGCACTTAAACATGCTGCGTTTGAGGGTATAAACCCAAATAATTGTCAAGTTTCCAAGACACAGTTTTAAAACGTATGCCTGGAGACAGAGAGACGGTGCCACAGCAAAAACAAATTCCTCAAAACCAAGCTGTAAAAAAAAAGAAAATTATAATAAAAAAAACATAAAGGGCCACAAATGTTGCCATGACACCAGCGTTCTACAGAATAACGCCTCGGCAGACATTGGAAAGGCTATATGCTGCATCCCTGGGACCTTCTCCTGTTTGGTTTCGCATCCTCAATAGAGACTTCTCTTTTACCCTGTTAACTGAGGGACCTTGCCCTGTGGCACTTACATGATAAATAAGCTCACACTGTATTGTACATACCAAATCAACACTGTATCTCTATCTCAAAGAAACAAAAACAAATCCATCTACATAAAGAGGTATGCAATAAAAAAAAAATTCTACAGACTTCAAAATATATAAAAAATAATGAAAAAAACAGGCACACTACACCCCTCACCATTCTGACAACTCTGTACATATGAGTGGTACTGTCTATTAAATATCAATCACAACTCAGACATGTGTGATTGTGGGGGTGTAACTCCTATAATTATTCAGGATTAAAATCAAACTAATCCCAGTTATTTATAGGTGTCTCTAGAACCACCCTGGAACAAATTAATATCTCTGCTACACGTAGCAAAATAGGCTGAGCTTTCAACAATGTTAACACCAGTTTATAGAGTATATATTCGCAGGCTAAAAGCATAGTTTGTAACAAAGACAAAAAGGACTGTAAATTCTATTACAAGTTTAAAGAAAACAATAATCCAATTTAAGAAATAACCATTAAAACTACCCTTAACAGTCAGTACATTTTTCGGAAAAACAATTTTGTTTTGTTCGCTTCAAAGACAAATGTTCCATCTCTCCTTCATTCTGGGCCAGATCACAAAATAGCCAATAGCAAGGTAGGACGATGGCCCACCAACAGATACTCTTCCGGACCTCAAGGCTACATCTTGTCAGAGAAATCACTCTTAAGTAGCAACAATGCCTTTTGAGGACTTTGCGTAAAGGTTGCTCTTGGGCATCGTGTCTGAATGTTCACATGACAAAGACATTGAGGTCATTTAAATATACTTAATATTTTCCCAAACAAACAAATCATGCATAACTGGCCTACAAACCCAAGCATTGAATGGATCGCTCCCTGGAAACTTATCTTGTAAGCCATTATACAATGCCTGCTGGAGCCCGAAGTGTTATCCGTTAACTACACAAAGTACAGAGTCATCCAAATCCAAAGGCAGACAGCACACATATGTACTAGTTTATATTGACGGCATATCACAGGCTCAGGAATCATCATAAATGCTTCATCTATTGTTGCTAGCATGGTGATCTATATGGCTTACATTAAGTGAGCCGCTGTGTTGTAAGTACATTGAGCTTGTATGGTGTTCACAAACAAAAACAGAATTGGGATATTAGCCAAATAAATCACTATCCAAATGATAAAACATTTGCCTGTGACAGACCCACCACTGCTCCCTGTTCAAATTGCCTCACAATCATACTGAACAATGCACATAGAATATACTGCTACCAAGGGGGAAAACTAAAACGATATATGGCGCATACATATATGAAAAACGGAGCCCCTAGTAATATATATGTAGCTTTATGTACAGCTGAAGACATACTGTATATTATAAACCTGGTATTTACAGGATACAGCCAGTAGATGGCAGCGCAGCATACAAACGTCGAGCAAGAGAACCTGGACAAGGCCCTCTAACATTCTGGAAAAGTCACTTCCCAGTCAGAAACGAAAGGGGTGATATTTGTGGAGGTCCGAAGCAGCTTGTTGAGCACTCGGCTCACGTAGCTTACTGTACACTGAGGAGAAACAATTTGTTGCATTGTTTTAAAGGTTAAACTAGGTCTATCATAAAAAGCATCCATTGCGATATAACATCCTTGTATGTTATTGTGATTATATTGTATAATCCAAGACAGGCCAGTTGCTATCTTGCTTTGGCCATGTTTAACTATTCCAGTTAGATTTGGCGTTGTAGCCCTTGACAATTTGTGATAGTAAATAGATCAATACATCTTCATGAGCAAAATGTTGTATAACAGTGCTTATGATACAATACATATAGCATTTAACTATTTACAGCAAATAAAATTAAAATAAAAAAGGGCAAAAAAAGACCAACCAGCCAGAATGCAGGTTTGGTTTGATAGTTAGCAGTATACAAGAAGCTAACGCATTTAGTGGCTAAATCTCACAAAAAAAAAAAAAAAAATTAAGAAATCACCCACCCCCCAAAAAAACAAAGAAACACTGTAAATTACAGACTAGATTCTGTATGCTGCAGTTATACACACTTCCTTCATAAGTCCTTTGAGGCTAGTCAAGACAGCCAAGCGAGCAATGTTGAGCGACTGCAGGCGTGGAAACAAAAAGAAATCCCGGTTTGTATTGAGGAGATGTTGGAAGCTTTTGCGAAGGGTCTGACCATACCTTTGGCGGAAAGGTGAGAAGCATGTGATTTACATCAGCACAGTCAACGACACACATTGCCTTACAGCACGAAGCTGTATATAACGTGGGCAAAAAGTGTATTTTCAACGTGTAGGCACTGTGCACCAATAAACTGAAAACGTCATATTCTTACTGTAACTTACTACTATCTATTTTGTTATGTGTGAAAAAAAAAAAAAAAAGTGTTTCACATGGGTAATGTAAATACAAAACAACCCTAGTAAACAAGAGGTAGCTCAAACTATATGGCTAAATGGCTTGAGTAGGCTTGAGTTGTGTACATGATGTGTGCACATACACTGTCCAGGTGTTTTAAGCAGCAAATCGTTTTTAAATACAGACAAAACACTACATCATATAGATTTAGATCTAATCTTTATATATATATATATATATATATATAGGCAGAAGTTCTACGTATGATTATAATTTGCGTAATGTGAAATTCCCTTTACTGCGATCTTCTGACTCTCTGCCTGCTCTCCAGACAACTTCTGACAACTTCTGACATAGCTATTTGCGCCAACACAAATCCCTTGGAAATCCACACAAGACATGCATGCATGCATTCAGGCACGCACGCACACGCACAACTCCATCCAGTCCGTTCAGCAC
This sequence comes from Amblyopsis rosae, assembly GCA_025399935.1. Lineage (NCBI taxonomy): Eukaryota > Metazoa > Chordata > Actinopteri > Percopsiformes > Amblyopsidae > Amblyopsis > Amblyopsis rosae. The sequence goes on from JAODTR010023966.1 coordinate 13,896, forward strand.
ATCCTCAGCTCCCTCCCTCCTCCCTCCCTCCCTCCCCTCCCTCCCCTCCCCTCTCCTATCCTCTACGCCACCTCCTGTTCCCTTTCAGGAGGCCTCGCTGCCGAACACCTCCAGCACCAGCGGGGTGAGCTTCATGCTGTTCTCGGGCTGGAAGGAGAGCGAGCGGTACTGCTTGGAGTGCTCCTCGTTGAGGCTGCGCAGGTCGGCCAGCTTCTGGATCATCTTGGCGTACAGCAGCTGGCCGCCCGGGCGATGCAGCTTGATGAAGGCCTGCAGGGTCTCGGACAGCCGGTCCTGCAGGGCCTCGATGCGGGTGTGGTCCTGCACCCCCGGGCGATCTGGGGGGTGGGGGGTGTGGGGGGGGGGTTATTAGCTCCACTGCGCCAACAGCAGGAAGAACAGCAAATAGCAAAGTCTGGTCACTCGACAGCCATCTTGGTTAACGCTTCTTGGCAGTTATTAGGAAGACCGCATTTAAAGGAACGATCAAATCTGATCAATTGTCTTTTACAAAAAAAAAACGTTAAAAGTTTGACTACTTTGGGGGACTTAGGGTTTAGTTAACGGGTTCACCCCCCCCCCCATCCCCTCCCATCCCCTCCCAAGAAACAAAACTGCGTTCTAAACCTTGGCATCCACGCGTGTCACTGGGCACTTCCCCGTTAAAAATAACTAGTTCTCCGGCGTCTCTTGTCGCTTGTCGACACCTTCAGTGGCCATTTTCCTGTGGAGGCTGATGTAGGAGGCACCCAACTCTACCATGTCAATTTGCCACAAAACAGTTTGCTGTGGTAATACCGCTGTGGTAATACCTCAGACTGATCGCATGTACTTGGGAATTAATGTTATATACTCAAAATACCCATTAACACCCCCAGAGAGAAATAATGGGCAATAGTATGGTCAAATCCATAGACCTCCCCATTGACTTGCATGGAACGCTGGGTCGTTCTATATCTAGTCTGTGTTTGGGAAGCTCCAACATTCACCATCAGCCATAACTTTCTAACCACTTGCCTAATAGGCCCTCATTTTGCCGCCAAAGCAGCCCTGACCCATCGAGGCATGGACTCCACTAGACCTCTGAAGGTGTGCTGTGGTATCTGGCTCCACCTTAGCAGCAGACTCTTATATATCCTGTAAGTTGCGAGGTGGGGTCTCCATGGATCGCACATGTTTGTCCAGCGCATCCCACAGATACTCGATTGGATCGGGGTCTGGGGAATTTCGAGGCCAAGTCAATACCTTGAACCCATTGTTGTGCTCCTCAAATCATTTCTGAAACATTTTTGCGTTGTGGCACGGTGCATTATCCTGCTGAAAGAGGCCAATGCAATCAGGGAATACCGTTTTCCATGATAGGGTGTACAGGTGTACGATAGTGTGCATGCTCTGCAACAATGCTTAGGTAGGTGGGACGTGTCAAAGTAACATCCACACGAATGGCAGGACCCAAGGTTACCCAAAGCATCACACTGCCTCCACCAGCTTGCCTTCTTCCCATAGTACATCATGGTGCCATGTGCTCTCCAGGTAAGTGCTCCATGGTCCAGTTCTGATGCTCACGTGCCCATTATAGGCATTTTTGGCAGTGGACAGGGGTCAGTACGGACACCCTGACTGGTCTGCTGCTAAGCAGCCCAATACGCAACAAAGTTCTGACACCTTTCTATCAGAACCAGCATGAACTTTTTCAGCAATTGGAGCTGCAGTAGCTCGTCTGTTGGATCGGACCACACAGGCCAGCCTTCACTCCCCACGTGCGTCAATGAGCCTTGGCCGCTCATGACCCTGTCGCCGGTTCACCGCTTTTCCTTCCTTGGACCACTTTTGATAGGTACGGACCACTGCAGACCAGAAACACCCCACGAGGGCTGCAGGTTTGCAGATGCATCCAGCAGTCACAATTTGGCCCTTGTCTCTCAGATCCTTACTCTTGCCCATTTTTCCTGCTTCTAACGATCACGGCTGCTTGCTTGCTTAAACATATAATAACAAGCATGCATAATGTTCATCCACCCTAGCTGCACACACAGACAGACGGCTGTACCTGGAGACAGACAGACAGGGGGCTGTACCTGGAGACAGACAGACAGACAGACAGACAGACAGAGGGTGTACCTGGAGACAGACAGACAGACAGGGGGCTATACCTGGAGACAGACAGACAGACAAGGGGCTGTCTGTAGCTGGAGACAGACAGACAGGGGGCTGTACCTGGAGACAGCAGACAGATGGCCATAAGCAGCACATGTTCCTCCTCCTGGAGGTTCAGCTTCTTCAGGCCCACCTGGAACTTCACCAGCGGCTCCAGGAGGTCCAGAGTGTGACCGGCTTCAGGAGACACAGCACAAGCTGAGTGTGTGTGTGTGTGTGTGTGTGTGTGTGTGTGTGTGTGTGTGTGTGTGTGTGTGTGTGTGAGTGTGCGCAGGCGCGCGCGCGTGTGTGTGCGTGCCTGTGTGTGTGTGCGCGTGCCTGTGTGTGTGTGGTGCGTGTCTGTGTGTAGAGGAACGTGCGGTCGGGACGTCATGTAATGTCACGCAATGTCAGCAACCGTAACACCACAACTCCCATAATGCAGTGGTTTTCAAAGCCTGAGGGATCGTAAGACCGCTTTAAGAAGTAAACACTTTTATTTCAATTCATATATTACTTCACTGAAACACACTATACTACAGTATACTATACTATCTACTATACACTATATAGTCTATATATAACGCCCCCTCCAATATTTTAATGCTAGTCTAATGTTTAAACTTGGTCAGTGTTTGCGTGTGTAGTCACATACGCACATATTTGTGCAGTAAAAATGGGCGGTTCATAGCTCACAAAACCCTCCCAATTAAATACTTATTTTTGTAGGTTCGAGGTTTTAGAATTTGTAAGGCTGCCATAATTTATTCCCGAGAGGAAGTAATCCCTGGTCCTCACCTCCTATCCTACCGGCTAAATAATTAATATTTTGTATGTTGGAGCTTTGAGTCTTGAGAGGCGTGTCGTAAAACAAAATGTTCAGACTGGCATTGTTGTGATATGGAAACACACTGTAAAACTGACAACTGACAAACTTCATTTGTTTAATTAGTACCAGGCACTGATCTAAACGTACATTTGCTGAGGAACAGCTAAATTAGGCAGGCACTTGTTTTGTGTAATTTCATGTGTGTGTATATATTTACAGTATGTACTGTATATTGTGTATGGTACTGGTACTTTATCCTGGTATTAATTAACGTCTTTTTAAGTTTTTGTGTCCTAGGAATGGACTTGTCCTGTAACTGTTGCAATTATTACTATTATGATTAGTTTTATTACTGGCTGTATTTCATTCTTTTGTACCTATAAATGTGAGGCACTTTGTTACTTTTGTCTGAGAAAAACACTATATAAAAACATTTCTTCTTCTTCTTCTTATTATTCAAATTTGCATGCTGACAAGCCTGAGCAAACTTACAGAAATTAGTCAATGTGGAATTTAGTTAAATGGAAGCAAACAATACCAAAGGTCCAGTAGCATACCCTGAAGTAAAAAGAGAGAGAGAGAAACAATAAGCTCAGACTCTTAAACTCTCCCCGCTGGTTTAGAGATCAGCCGTTCATCCCGGAGCTAGACGGCGGCTGTTATGTGAGGCGGGGGCACGTCAAGACTGGGCAATGCCAGAAAAGAGAGGGGTCTAGTTTGGAAGACAAATGAGAGCCGTTCCCGACTGGATCCACAGACCAGCAGCCCCAACACACACATGCACACTCTCTCTCTCTCTCTCTCTCCCTCATAAACACACATACTCAAATTCTCTCTCTCACACACACACAGTGTCTCACACACACACAAACACACACTATGTCTCTAACACACACACAAACACACATTGTGTCTCTCTCACAAACACACACACACACACACCTCGCTGCCTGTTAAATAAACAAGCGGTTGGCAACTGTACTTGGGCGTCCTTCCAAACACTAGCTTGGCAACGTGCGTGCCCAGTTGTGGCACTGACCTTTGGTGACGTCGCTTATCTGGTATTTAAAGTCTGGTCCGCCACAGCTCCAGGACATGTCCTCCGAGCTGAAGCTTTGGTTGGAGCGCAGCATGATCACCTCGATGGCGCTAGACTTAAGCAGGGCGATCTGATCTTCCGCGGTCAGCTCCCTGCGGACAGCACAATCACATAGGACATTGTACACATTAGCGTAAACATTTTGGCGTGGCGGCATCTCAAGAATTAATCAGCTTGCTTGCTAAACACAGTGACGTGTGATGATTCAGTTAGCAGCGGCCAACTTCAAAACATGGGTGTTTATCAAGAGCACACTGATTTATGAGTGGAAGTTGGGAAATTAAAACGTTAGCATCTTCGCTCCTGGTTGCGCTATAAAAATTATTCATATATACATTTTGGATTTTTTATTGCCTTATTTTATACAAATCTGAAGACAAAAACAAAACAGCATTTTATATATTTGTATGTTTTAAATGTTTATCAAGAGCGGTTGGATTCATGACGAAGTTGGGAAATAACAAAATACTGACTTATTTTATACAAAACTAGAGATATTTTAATCATAATAAAAAAGATAACGGCACACATACATATATTTATTTTGATCTTGATATAACTATCAAAAAAAGTATTATTTATAATAATACTAATAATAATAATAATAAATAAATCAATATGAGCAGGAAAGAGACAGCAGTTGAAACATGCATATCTTGAGAGGAGGTCTGGGGTATTTCTAAGAGGTTTAGGGCGTAGATCATAAGTGGACAAACATTCCAAAGTTAATCCAGTGTTCTCCATTACTGCTTTCCAAGAGAATGACAACTTTCAAGAAAGACAGGCCGTGGCTCGTGTTGGACTTGACAGTGGACTGCCCCCGCTCAGACAACGGGCGACTGTCACTGTCAACACCCTCTTGGAGACATGAATGTTGGAATGCAACAGTGGCATTGTTCAGAAGGTGTTGCAGAAACAAATGCTAAGGTTCTTCATCCTCCAGTTCAGTTCAGCCTTCCACAAAGATAGCAACTGTTTCTTTGGTCAATGGCGTGCTTATTTATCAAAGTTGTGTTGTATAATTGTACGGTGTACCATAAGTGTATTTAATGTATACACCTTAGTTTTCAACTTGAAGTTTGAGAGTTGGATTCACCTCTGGTCTCCTCGACCCAAGAGAAGCGGAACATGCATTATTTAAACTAGCATTATCCTTGGCTCTAACTAATAACAAAGACTGTGACAATACATTTAGCAATACATTAATTATACACTTCTAGACCATTCTTGAAACTACTTTGATGTATGTGCTAATCTATGGCCTTTAGACCAGACACAGCCATTAACATGTCACACGGTATTGACTAATGTGGTAGAAAAACAAGGAAGGAGAGCAAGTCAACACACATTAGGGCAAAAAGTCACTCAGACACACACGTGACATAAAAGAATGTGAAAAACATGCATTCAAAGTAAAGTCCAGCATGACCAGGTTCAGGGAAGTGCAAGGACAGTGGAAGGACAGTAGATAATAAAGTCAACATGCGTGCAACGTATCGAACAGGATCTGCTCCAATCTGTGCTATGTAATATATTTATTAATTAATTGCTCAAACTGAGTCAAGTTTCTTTTTGTACCTCTATAGCCCATTTACAGTTTATGAACAATAATGACAAACTGTACATATGTATACAATGGTCCTGGAAGCATATATTGGCTGCTGTCAATTCCGTGCATGTGTGACCGTACTGCAGAGAATCACGTAGGTCGGGTTGGTATCGTAGGTGCGAACTTGACTTTTGTCTCGATGAATGTTTTCTAATGCCACACTGAATAGTTCAAAATGTTAGTGCAGTATTGAATTGGCCTTGACTTCTGGTCACAGGAAATGCAGCTAAAGGCAAATATTAATGTATGCTATTAATTTGATTAATTAATCACAAAGCTCGTAATTAAATAGATACATTTTGTTTTAATCGCTTGATTAACTTATATTTCTATACAGTAAATGGATCCAAATCTTTTCCTGGCTAAATTAATGGTGAGATCAATTGATGCAGAACCTGACGACAATAATAATCAGAGATGAACACATCCTACACTGACCTGAACCCAGGGATCATCTTGGCAAAGCCGATGACCTTCTGGATGCTGTAGGACACCAGGTCGGCCAGGTGGGGCAGCATAGAGAGACGGGACGCCTCTTCCTCAGTAGAGTCGGGGCTTCCCCCTTGCTCCTGGTACATCATCAGCAGGTTGTTGAAGTTCAGCTTGCTGTCTACTGACACTGCGGCAGGGGCAGAAAGGCTTTAATGTAGAGATGGTAAGATTGGTGGTCACGGATGGGATGGTTTTATAATTACATTTAATCAAATGCATATGTTCTTTTTCCAATACTCCACTACATGTATGTGTATGTGACAATAAAAGCACCTTTACCGTCACATTTCAGCTGTTGTTTAGAAGTATCATACATGTTTTACGTGTTGCTATAGTGGCTGTTTATCATCACTAGGTCGATGTGCTGTAGAGGACTATGGTTCCCACATTATGCAGCAAATGCACCGCCAATAGCCCCAGAAAAACACAAGCCTGCTGAGATGTACAGTATGTAGCTTGGGCCTTGATGGTCCTGGGATGAAATCATATACTGTGGATTTATCGACAAACAAACTTGACTAGAATCTGAATCTATTCCGTGCACGCATCTTTCTCTACGTGTATTCTATGGCCAGTATAAACACGTTAATCTTCCAACATGGCCGCCGAGTGGGAGCAAACAATGCAGCGTAACCGCGGTGACCAGCCCCCCCCCCCAGAAACGCACAAAGGCTTGACAGCGATGCAGAAACCCTGCCGTTACTAACACAGAGCTGAGCACCTAGATGGGGTTGTTAGGGGAGTGATTGGTCTCCGCACGCAGCCGAGTCCCCGGCAGCATTCTGCCCATTAGTGACAGACGCCTTAATGGACTGATGTTTACTACTGGTAATCAGGTGTCTCTGGGGGGCTGGGAAGGGGGGCTGGGAGGGGGGGCTGGGAACAGGGCGGTTCACAGGATTTCCTCATGATTCTCAGTAAAGCCGTGTCGCAGGTTCAACAGGAGTGAACAATTACGCAGATATGCGCGAATGTTACATGTTGTATGCAAAAGGACTCACAAAACAGCAATATAGACCGCATGGAGCATGCACGTATGTAAACGCTTCTAAGGTGCGCAGCGTTTAAGTTGTCATACTAGAGGTCATTCTAGAGTGAGTGCTTCAGTATGACATCTGGTGGAAGAAAGTTATGCAGGGCATCTTAACAGGAAAGCACTTGTCAAAATAAGAGCCCAAAATATCTACAGAGTATATGTGAAGAAAGAAATGTGAGAAAACTGTATTTGATTTGCATTTCATGAGAGACATTTGGGCTACTTCTCATCGGCTCAGTGTTCCGCTCCATCTCGGGAGACTGGTGGCCATTTTGTGCATTCACCCCAGCAAAGATATTGGAATAATACCGTTAACACCCCCAGAGAGAAATAATGGCCAATATTATGTTGAAATATTATCTGTGGACCTCCCCATTGACTTGCATGGAACGCTGGGTTGTTCTGAGGTGTGTTCAGCAAACATAGGCGAAAGTTTGTGTTTGCTTGGAACTTGGAAACTTGTGTTTTCCAAAAATATTAGATTTAAACTGTTAACCCTATGTCAAACATCTACGTGTGTTACCTCTGCTCTGCGTAAAGGGTGAAAGCCCCCCCCAAACAAAATCGTAAAAAAAAATCTAATGTGGAAATGCAGTCCGTCATGCATACTTTTGGCATCCGGGAACGTAAATATCGTCACACATACTGTCCGTGCACCTCCAAAAATGTCTGTCAGTGTGGGCTGCGCATGTGCAACAGGCTGAAGCCCACTCCAGACGACGACATGTCCTAACTAAGCTCACAAGTGAGTGTTCTAGGCGTATAAAGTTATAGTTATACAGATAATGTTGTTTAAGTATGCTTGGAACAGCCCGAGTGCTCGTCCGCCTCGAGCAAGGTCACGTGTTTGACAGTATGCCAGGGCCTTAACTCTCGGGCCCTCACCTGCTGGAGAGTGGCTGATGGAGTCAGAGGAGGCGTCGGACAGGGATTGGAGGGACGCTGCTCGGCTGGCACTGCGGGTCACTGGGCCCTCGCGCACCGGAGGCTGCGGGTGCAAAGGGAGGGAAGGCATCATCACTATGACAACAGCTGGCCCACATGTGTAGCAGGTGGTAAACAAAAGACTTACCCCAAATTTCCTCCGGTCGCGTCTCTGTCTCAGGAGCGTCCCAGAAGCGGCTCTGCTAAAAATGGGCGGCAGTTCTAATTTTTGACGGAGGCGCTTCTGGGACGCTTCTGAAAGCGACCAACTGCCAATCAGGTCAGAACTCATAAGTTCTGTTTGGTTTGTTGCTATGGAAATTCAGCGAAAACACAAGGCGCTCCGCTTCTGACAGGCTGCCGGTGGGGCAGGATGCGGTGCAGATGACGGAGCAAAAACGGATTGCTGACGCGACGGAACATAGACGCGCCCGGTGGAAATCAGCCGTACATATTGATTGTGTGTGTGTGTACATACTATATGTATCATTTTTATACGGATAATTTGTTGTATATTCATAGTAGAATTTTAATACACACACACACAAAATGCAAATATTATTTATTGAATTATTTAATTTATATGTCATTCTTATTTATTATATATATATATATATTTTATTATATTTTATCATATTTTCATTACTGTGAAGGTTATAACAGTCATGGGCTATGATTTTATACAGAATTTCCTTTTTATCTGTTCATCTTGGTTGTTGTCGAAGATGTTTTTACAGTTACAATTATGACATTTAACAGCCAAGCTTGTCTCTTGGTTTTTGCACATGTGGGAATATCCTTCTGAAATGTTAATGTTCATTTAAACAACTAAGGCTTTCTACATTGGCCGGGTTACAGAATATGCTGATAACCAGTGTTGGGTAAGACACTAAATTAGTTGCTATTTACTTATTATTCCCTCAACAAGTAATACTATTACTTGACTTATTACTGGGTATTAAAAGTCATTAGTTACTTTCACAATCACTACCCTACCTCGCCCCTTCTGAAAAATGACATCCTGTTTACCAGCTCATTTTAGAATTGAATCCTCTTTATTGGAACAATAACGAACCTTAGGAGTCAACAATCAGCCAAAGTGAAAACATTGCAGCCTCTCAAACCAGATTATTGACAGGTCGGTTCAATTAGCCTACCATAAGTTTGCTAGGACCAGCAAAAGCCAGAAAACCAGCAAAATCTCATTCTTGTGAAGCAATATTGCCGCAATACTTGGATTAGCAATTCTAATATTGTTACCATTTTGTAAATAGTAATTTGTTACACTACTAGTTACTGGGAAAAACTATGTATATATATAATCACAGTTACTAGTGACCTACTGCCCAACACTGCTGATAACTGATAAAGTGGGCGATGTTGAACATCGGCGGTTCGAGGGCTGATTTCTCAGAATGCAGCCCCCCCCCAATGTGCAGGAGGAAAAATAAAATAGTAATCAGTATGTGGAATAATGGTGCATAATGGGGGGGGGGGATTAGTGTTATGTTACAGAGTGGACAATGGTGGTTGGGTGAGGTTGTTACGGGTAAACCCAGAGCCGAGCGTGACAAGAGAGGCCCCTCTGGGGACGGCAGGGATTAGAGACAGTGGCGTGGTAGTGCAGAGGAGG
>JAODTR010023984.1:0-13177 GCA_025399935.1 Amblyopsis rosae
GGCGCATCCCATAGTGAGACATCTCACTCATGCTACTCAGAGAACCTAGTTACAACGCTAGGGTAACTCTAGTTTCAATTGTAAGGCATGCCATCTTTCCTGAGAGGTTTTCCTAACAAAAGACAGCTGATGCTGTTGCTAGGAGATGTGCCATCCGATCTAAATCTTCAAATGGAGCCTTTATTGATTGGTCTATTTTCTAATGAAGTGATTGAGTAGAAAGTGAAAAGATCCTTAATGCTGCTTGAGTTAGTCCACAAAAGCCTCCAATTATGCAGTCCATATAGAACCATACAAAATAACATCTTAAAATACAAATATAAACTAGTTCTGTATTATGCAAATTAGAACATAGGTACACTATTGTATGGTTACAATTCACAAAAAGCTTAATGGCTCTTCACAACCATTGGTTCATAAAGAATAAGAATTAATAATTGGAAGATTAATCATGTATTTAACAAATTCGCAAAATACAAAAATGGCAACAAGGTACAATACACCTTTATATTTTGCTACTGTATATCGTACTGTAGTGGTGAATGATTAAAATGTGGGATTTAGATGTGGCGGAGAGAGCGACAGGCCTAAAGAACTGCAAACCTGGGCCTTGTTCTCCATACGCTGCTCAAGTAATAGAAGCTAAGATTTGTTCCCACATCTGGCTAATTCAGTCAAGTATATTAAGCATTTGTTATCAATTGACAAAACCGACCCTTCAATGTGGCTTTATACCTAGATGACGTAGTAGTAGTCAAAATAAAAAAAACACCTATTAGGGCTGCCACTTCTAGAGAAACCGTAATTCTTTTTTCTCTTTTATAGCATCATCAATAAATAAAAATTAAGCTATAATCAATGTATTCCACATTAAAGAATCATGGCAATCTACATTCAATTAAAGCACATACAGCCATGTTAACTTTGAAAGTTTGCTCTTTGATGTTAAGCACTGAAAATAGCTCCGAGATCCACCTTAATAATACAAAACTGGCATCACGTGAGATCGTCAATCAAATGAAAGTACAAGAGCAGGGGCCAGCATTTAAATTAGTTTATAGCTATATGTGACTGGTTGTTACAGGGTGTTTATGGCCTTTGAACCATGTCTTCCCCGTCAACCCCACCTAAGACAATCACGTACCATTTTTACAATTACCGGTAGGCAATTTGCAGGTTAAAACTGGTGTTCGCTAAATGTTTTTGTTCAAACCTCTTTAGGAATGCATGCCCTTCCTGTCTCCTGAGGAATGAGTAACTGGTGTTTCCTTTCCACTTTACTCACACTCACTGTTATCTAACCCTCCTACAACTGACATCGGCTCACCCTGGGCCGTACTACTCTCCCTATAATACACTGTTGTGTTTCTAAACTGGGGAGGATATTTGGGCTTCTGGGCCAAGGGGGCTATAATGCAGTCAATAATTTCACATTTAAGTCCCCAGTAGGCTGTGTCATTTTTAATAAAGAGTACCTTTACGCTTGCTGAAGCCTACACTGGGAAGCAGGGGAGAAGCATGAGTGATAGAGATGGGTCATCAATCGGGGAGAATACATTAAGGGAATTGTCTTTGAGATGACACAGTTAGTCCGGCAGCAGGACAGGCGGGTTATAGGAGTGTCTAATCCTGTGACAGTGGTCTGCCAAGCATTGTACCATTGACCTTGCCTGTTTAGCTACTGCTGTATCTCCCTGGCAAGAAAACAGCAGCTTCAAAACATATTAAAGTGTTTTCTCTAGCAAACATGTGAGTTTGTGTTTCGCCAGAGAGTACATGCGAGTTTGCGTTTCACCAGAAAGTACCTGCGAGTTTCCGTTTCGCCAGAGACTACATGTGAGTTTGCGTCAAATCCCGACAAAACAGAAAGTGTGCATGATAAATGAAAACATAACACACAACATGCTGATGTGAGTTTAATAAATATAGCGTATACATCATAATAAGTTCACCATGCTGTGCTGCCTTCAAATTCAGGTAAAATTATTAGTGTATCATTTGTCTCTAAAAAATCTCCCTGGCAGGTAACCAAACAATTTAAGGAGCCATCATGTACAGGGAAAACTTTGAACATACAATGCACCCTGGCTTGTCGACAAAAACAAAAAAAATAATTAATGATTTATGCTACCCAAAATCATGTATGCGGGTGAAATCAGGCTATCACACACACTCCATAAGCAGAACAAAATAGTGAATGCAAAGTCAAAAGTACTTCTTCAATAAAGTTCCCCATTCTTGTCCAATTGATAGAGCACAATAGCAAACGTGGGTAAAAACAAAGAAAACAAATGTGTTAAACAGAAAGAACAAAAAAAAACGGTCATATAGACAAAGCATTATACATTCACTATCCGTTGTACCCACAATACAACTGGTCAATCTACACAGCCAGCTATTCTCTCAGGTTTATGTCACCCGTTTCTGCCAATCGTGCGAGTATGTGTGACATTCCAGATAGGTGACCTGGCTGCAGCAGCACAGCTTACTGTAAGGAGGGGGGGAGGGGCTGTGTGAAGGCATTACGACAGCGTTGTTGCAAAACTGATGGCCTCCATGCATTGTTGCATAATGCCCAAACACCAACACTGCTCCAACAGCACAGTGATCTTTAAACTGGTTGTAGGTACACTGATAGCTCCATTACAGCAGAAGATACATCTGTCCACTAAGGTCACAGCGAACCCAGTATAGCAATTGCCAGCTCACCCAGTGATCAAAGAACAGGAGATAAATGACAACATGAGTTTTGCACCCTGGTTCTCTCGGTGGATGGAAGTGTGTGTAATTTTCTGATCTCGTCTGCTGTGCTAAAAAAAAGTGCCTTGCTTGCACAGATCGTACCTCAACCAAGGTGTACAAATGTTGATCTACCCAAACAGAGCACGGACATGACTTTAATGTCAAGGTGAAATTCCCACAAAATAATTAATATGATTACAGCTTGGGTGGCTATCTATTGTACTTTATTTGATCACAATTCTGCTGTTCAGTTGGTAAAAAGCAGCTCTTCACCATGAAGCTTAAGATGATTATGCTGTTCACTTTAACAATTAACCGTGGATATAATAAGCAGACATGTGTCAAAGTGACTGGTATTTGGTTACCAGATGATAACATGATAACATTGAAGGATATAATATACAGTATGTTTCCATTGTGTAAATCAGTCTGCTAAAAAGGCTAATCCAACAAGGTATAATTGCAAAATAAATGTGTCATAATGAGAATTGGGAATTAGCAAGGGCAGTACACCACAAAAAATACACAAATACACTTTGACCTTGGGCACAACATGAGGTTTTCAAATAGCTAAACACTAATATTAAAGTGTAACTGCACCCTAAAATGTGTTTTTTGAGCTGTAAACAAATTAATAGGATTGGTCTGTGTCTGTGATGAGACACATCAATGCTGGTGGTAATATTGAATTTATAAATATCTGTATTTTATGGGCTGAAAACAGAACTACACATCATATGCGTTTATGTAAAATGACCAGTCAGAGAGCTAAAAGTTTGCCAGATAAATAGAAGCACCACAGCAGTACAATTAACATTGTGTCCTTAGTGATCTGATGCAACAAATAAACTTGCACATGTTCTTGAGGCAGAATGATGTCCACCAGAACATTCCAAAGAGCTTCTTCCCTATTTCATATGGACAATAAACTCCCTAATCTTTCCCCCAAGTCAGTCATTTATGAGCTACTAGTATTGCAGTATGTTGTTATAATACACACTGCCTCATATATTAGCTGATGTGGACTCTGGCATCATTCACTGGGTAATGTGTTTTAAATGGCATGATATAACTGAAGGCAACTTCATAAAGGCATTGTCAATATTGTAAGACCATCACTGGGTCTGCAACATGTATGATGCTCTAATGCCACCCCGGATGTAATATAGGCAGAATGCTCTGCATTATTGATACACATTTCTTCTTAGACTTAGTGTTAAGCACTTGGTAATCTGTATGCATTTTGCTTGTGGTTCAGTGAAACCAAACATTGCTGAAATAGCTAAATTGCTTCAAGACATAAAAAGTCAGATGAGAAGAATTAGCAAACAAACACCTCTGTCTTCCTGTTCTCCTTATACCACATTCTATATAATACACAACAGTTGTTTTGTATGGGTGTAGCATGCTAAAGTCGTGGTTCGGGAGAACAAATAACATTGAACCTACGCTGAATAAACAGTCAAACGGTGCAGAATAAGGTTGTATTAGAATGTACCTCTGAATGTTTATTGTCCAAGTGTTTTAACATATCAATGTTTGAAACAGTGTGATAACTGCGTTATCCTGAACCAACAGTGGTCAATGTGGATCTGGACTCTTCACCACACTCCTCTCTGATAACAGGCTAAGGTCCTTAAAAGGCCAAAACATCTTATCACAATAACAGTTGTTCCCTATTGCAGTAGGGATGGACAAAAATCCTACTGCCATAATGTTTATTTTATGATCCTATACTGTATTATTTTACTGAAATGTATTGCAAATGCACTGAAATGCATTAGGATTGTAATTTGATAACATTATGCCGACATCTTAACTATTTGCCCTACACCTTGTATATGTACAAACTAAACTGACAATACATTATATTATGATTTTGATTAGATTTGATCAATAGCATTTACTCTGCTGTAGGCTCCCAACAGAATATGCATTGTTTCCACTTTTGGTAACAGCTGGGATAGGGACATTTGCATGCAATGTACACACAACAGTGATGATGTGGCCGAGTTTTTATGTGTCTTACCTGTATAACCTGCAACCCAGCCCCACGACGACACCATGGCTAGCATCCATTTAAACATTATTCCTTCAATATGCCAAAACGCAGGACTGTCCCATATTCTCAGTGGCTGAAGAAGGATTAGGTACAAGCAGTATGAAGGGATGGCTACACAGTTGTTGATGAACATAAACACAAATCTTAGTAGGGACCTCAGAAGAACCCAGCCCAGTTTGCGGGCACCTTCCAGGAGCTGAGCCATCCTGATTCACTGTCTGCAAACAGACACACAGTAGTTAGCATCCCCCCACATTTCCTGTACTCTCGCAAGACAGATAGCCACTAGCTTGTTTACATAGGGATAAAATAGACTAACCATGGTATAAACAACATTCTTCCAGAATCATGCCGTGGTCTGAATATGGAACTAATCTCGTTAGCTTGCACTCTGTAAAATGGGAATAGCGGGTCAACCGCTAGCCGCTTAATAATATTGGTATTCAGATGAAGCCGTATAAATGTGTAGCGTACAATCACGAAAAGAGATTTAATGTATTTAATATATCAATTAACTGATATCAGCTTGTTAGCTTACAGTCCCTGTTTTAGGTGCAGTACTAAGACCATTAAAGGACCAGCAAAACAGGACATGGTCCTATAGCTGGTGTTTTAGCTAGCAGTAGGCTGAGCTAGCATAACGGGAACAGATGCTTAGAAATATTTACCGGTTAAGAGGTGTGACACTTTGTCGGCCATTGTTAAACACATTATGGTCGAAATTATGCTCTTTATCACGTATAATTGCATGAATAGTGAAACATGCAAATTTAACTAATGAAAGCCAGGGCAAGCCTAATTTTCATTGGCATGAATCTGGTGTCTACTAGTACAATGTTCCAGTGTTTAGCCAGATCCTGAAATCTGGGGGGAAAGTGCTACTAATTTTACTCACCCAACTAATGTCACTGAAGCATCCAAGGACAGCGGAGACTCACGGTGAAATATCGGCTCGCGTGAAGCTAGCCTAGCGGGTAAAGTTAGAAGTCTTGCCCGTGAACATGTTAGGTCTCAAATCAAATCTGCAGAGACCAGTGGACATATCTGATGAACAATCTCCTGCGTGAGGTTACTCCATTTCCACCCATCGGTGTTCATAGTGCAGAATGACTCCCGTCTGCTTTCTCGCTCGCTCGCTCGCTAGCTAGCTAGCTAGCAAGCGACTCCACTCGAGCGTCGTTGACTCCATCTCAATCAGTTGCACAGGGATAAAACCACCGATGCATCATCATCAAGTTAGCTGGCTAACACACGAGCACTGCGATAAAGGAACAAGAGGCGACGCTGGCTTTGTGTCTTTATAGATGGCTAATGTGATATGTAGATGATTCACGAAATACGGACGCCCTATCGAAGGCCAACGTGTCTGGGATGTGACTATCCAGTAACTGCACAATAATGAAGATGATCTTCATGCGAAGAGAAGTTAGCGAGGAGCTACTTATACGCAGACTCTATGATGTCTTCAATATATTCCTCACCATTTGTTTTATTTTTGGTAACCGTAAATTGTCCTATGGCTATATCCTCATATAGAATGGATGATGAAGCCATAGGACTTGAGGTTACCAAAATAAAACGATTCTGCAATCAGTATAGAATAATTAAAATACTAATTCCGTTTACACCATAGAACGTATCTGCCATATTGTTCCAGTTAATATAATGTAATGACAAAAAAATGAATGCATTTATTCAAAATGATTGTAGTGGCATATTTAAATGTAGCAGTCAATAACGAGTCAATCAATTATGACATGAAATTAAATGTTTTGTCAGATTTACAATTAACATTAGGTCCAAACTCGGCCTTCAAAGTTCTCGTTTGAATATTTGCTACTACCACCAAGATCTGCCAAACTGCTATTTCCAAAACGTACCAATATTATTTACTATTTGAAGCGAGGCTAGCTAGACTAGTCAAATTTGGATTGCAAATTATTGGGAAATTCTTTGGATTTGAAAAGGTTAGGTGAATTCGGTTTATATAGTTCTTCAAGGTGCATGGTCTGCCTCCTGCTGATCGTTTTTTGTATCACACCTATATTTGTGACTTGGCATAGACCAAAAACACAGTAGACAAAATACATTACATTTCTGGTTAGAGCATGACACCACCATAGTAATATTATTAATTAATAATAAAATATAGTAAGAAAACAAATGTGGCTTCTGCATTGACTAGATACATTCTAAATATAGCCTCTACATTACATCAGTCTTACTCAGGTATTAACTTGAGAATTTAGTAAAATGTCTTTTAATAAAAATATATACATTAGATTGTGTTTCCGCATGTCACACCAAGGCTCATGCGCTACACGGCTATAGGTGAATTCATCGGCTAGGATGAAAGCACAATGGGTGAACATTAAAAGCGACTGTACACATTTCTCTGTGGAGTAGGCTGAGTGCTGGCCTGTTGCTGCATCTGGTGGCGGAGCTGTTGGGAATAGGGGTCCTCCAAGGACTTGACTGACACTGTTGTCTTGGGGCCTGTCTTCCACTCAATGCCGCTCTCATCCACCACAGACGCCTCCACGGTGACTGTGTGAGTCCCCAGGACAGAGAAGTTGAGTAAGAACTGGGTGCTGAAATAGTCGTTGTGGGGTTCAACCCGCTGCTCAATCTCATTGGTCTTGGTGTCCAGTGGAATCTAGAGAACAGGGAAAAAGAAAGAGGAAAAAAAACAACAATTAGAATTGGGTTGTTTTGTCCTTTTGGACATTATAGTTAATAATTAGTGTGCGAGACAACTAAATCAGCCCAAATATCCAGACAATATGTCTAAAATTTAGTGACCGTACAATATACCAACTGAGTTTAGTTATTGAGAAATATTTAAGATGCAGTACTACATACAACCACAAAAAATAATTCCACAACTTCCCTCTCTAGAAATACAAAGTCAATACAATTGTTTAGGTCTCAATAGCGCATTTAAATTAGTCCAAAGTGTATGACGGGTTGATTATGAAATATACTGCTGGACTGAAATGATGAAGGACATTAACAACGGCTCTCCATACAGTATATGGTTACCTTGAAGTCAGGGCCCGTTTTGCTCTGAAGAACAGAAGTGACATTAAGACAAACAGACTGGATCTTCCGGAACAATCCTGGGGTTGAGCCATGCTGCACTACCCCCTCCACCTTCAGAGTGAGCTGCTGATTATTGTGTACTGGGATTGGCTCGGTTGGTGTTCGCGGTGGTGGAGACAGGGCAAGCTTTTTAAAAGAAAAATTTTAAACATTTAATGACAAACAAAATGTGGGTCAAATTTAACAAACTGTTTTATATCCACGTTCATTGAGCACGATCAATATAAAAGTGAGTTACCTTAATGCTGGTTGATTGGAGCTTTTGGAAGAAGTACCTCTGAAAGGACAGTGGCACCTTGAGCAAAGCTATGACTGCATCACACAGACAACCTGTATGCTGAAATCAAAACAATAATGAATGAGAAAAAAAAAAAAAAAAACTTTGCTTCTTATAGGCAATTATGGAACTTCTATCCTAAACTACTGCATCAGAAACTTTTTGCCGGACCATGTGTAACAGGTCGGGCCAATAAGAGCAACAGTAGAATATTTACGAGGTAAGAGACGGGAGGGTGCTTCTTGCTAAGGCCTTCAACTTCCTCCAGTACATGGTCGAAGACTGACATCATCTTCCTTTCATACTCGCTCTCCGTTTGGACTGACCCCAGGCTGCCATACTCCTGAAAGCTGAAACAAAAAGAGGATGCTATATTTAAGAGTCATATCTGTCACATTGGGTAATGACTTGTTACTGCTTGATAATTTATAATATTAATAAAAAAGGAGGATTGTGTGGAAGCACAAAAAAATTGCAATAAAAAAAAGAAATGAATAAATAAACAGTTTAGTTCATAAATGACAGAAAGGAGGTCAGCACGCTAATTTGTTTGAACGGACGGCTGATGCATTCATTTAGCCATACTAAGTCAATACAACCAATGGCTATACACACAGTAATACAACCAACGGCTACAAGCACAGTTCTCACCTGGATGCTTGTGGATCCAGGATCAGTGCCTCTATCACGTGGGACACAAGCAAGCAGCTCTGCTGTTGTCTGCGTGGACCGTTAAAGACAAACAGAACAGAGAAGACCAGCACAAGCAAAGTGACGGTGCGGGAGCAGTAACCTCGTTCTAAAGGATACAGCTCCACGTTACGGAGGGTGGCGTAGTCTGCGTCAAACGACGATTGGTGCAAGTCAGCGTAGCGAGCAGCGAGACTCCTAAACTCTTCCATGGAGACTTTCATCTTGGAGGAACGACAACGAAATTTAAATTGACGTGCGACAGGCTTTTTTATTTTCAGTTACAGCAGCGTGTGTGTGTGTGTGTGTGTGGGGCGGGCGTTACCTGCATTGAGATGCGTCCGCAGCGCTGCAGCTCGTTGCCAAAGGTGAGGGCGATGGAGGTGGCGATGGCGGGAGGGGGGCTGGTTTTAAGGCTGTTGCAGGTGCAGATGAGCTGGGACAGGGCTTGCAGCGTGTCAATACGCAGCTTCACAAACTCACACTGGAAGGCCAGTGGACTCAGAGGGGTACTGGCCGCCTGGCGGGGGGATACAGGTCCAGATATTGTAAATGTACCATTAACCCCCCCCCCCACCAAAAGTCAGCAAATTAATCATATTTGTTTTGTCCACTAGCCTTTGAATTTACGGCTAAGTTAGAACACATTACAGTAAATCACAATAAATATCACAAACAAGCACAATGCAAATTGTACTAGGGAACATGGTTCCAAGGTGCGTCTACGAATACAAATTAAAACGTTATTGCGTTCATTATGAAAAACGTTTAATAGATGTTCTTGTTGTTGTAGCAGCAATCTACAACCATGGACAAAAATTTAAAGAGACCACTGCACATAAAAAATAAAAAAGTATAAATATACTGTAAATAACAAAATTATATATTTTTATAAATTTAGAAATACATACAAAATGTAAAAAAAATATTATAAATGGTAAAACCACAGAAATTGCTGCAGTGGTCTCTTAATGTTTTCCTTACGTCTATATATACATAAACAAAACATCAAAATACATGGGCACAATCTGACACGCAGAAGTGTGACAGAAAGTGGCAGACCGTGAGCGAGGCGATGCCCTTCTGGTAGGAGCGCAGGGCCTCTGTGATGGCACTCATCGCAGCGCTGTAGTCCCCGTCCTCCAGGTGGGCCAGGCACTGCTCCGCCTGGGAGAACTCCTTCAGGCTGTTGAGCCAGAAATAGAAGTGCTCTGACGCCACGCGGGTCCGCAGGCTCTGGTAGAGCTCACTGGAGAACTCGTGGCACCCCTGGTGGGGAAGGAGGGGAACAGCAGCAGTAGTTATGCACAATAGCACTTAAAGCGCTACACTCAAAAAAGGCCTAAAGTAGGTCTAAAAAATGACATTTGCATAGTTGCAAATTGCATGGTTTGCAGCCAAAGAGAATAGATTAGCCGGGTGTAACCAGACCCAACGCCCTATTGGTGCTTTGTTTACATCCCACTGGGCCATACACCTCTGGTTAATTTAAATAAAGAATAAACAACTGCAGCAGCCCATAACTGTATCTCTTCATCCAGCTCTGCCACCTTTTCAAAACAAACACTTGGACTTCAAGTCATTGCACTTACATAGCCACACCCACTGGTGGCTAAACATAATTGCACTTACTTTACTTAGCCACACCCACTGGTCGCTAAACATCATTGCACTAACTTAGCCACACCCACTGGTGGCTAAACATTGTTGCACTTACTTAGCCACACCCACTGGTCGCTAAACATCATTGCACTTACTTAGCCACACCCACTGGTCGCTAAACGTTGTTGCACTAACTTAGCCACACCCACTGGTCGCTGATTGCGTCACCATCCAGGGTGGCTGTTTAAACGCTAAAGCCAACAGACTATTATGTCAGCGAAAATACATTTCAGAGAAATAGTCAGGCAGAGCATGACAATTTCTATAATAATAGTGCTAAAAACATTAAAACAACAGCACTGATATTATTTATATCCATCATCCATAAAAGACAGCTTCTATAAACGGTTGGCTATTATTATCATCACATGGCTATTATAAATGTTCCGGACACTTCCGTCTCAAAGGGAGCAGGGCGTTACCATGCGCGACGCCTGCCGTGCAATGCGGTACACCGTCCAGCCGTTGGCGATGTTCTCCAGCTGCTGTTTGATGACCATCTTCACCTCAGCCGACAGAGACGACTGGCTCGCCACAAAGATCACCGTTGCCAAGGAAACCTGCAGCGTGACATTGCAGTGTCAAACCTTAAGGAGATGCAGGGACCCCCCCGCCCCCGATTGCAAATCAGATATTCATGTGGGCCCCAAAAACCAAATGGTAATTTCTCTTTTTCTATCTAAAAACACAATAACAATAAAAAAAAAGATATATACATTTTTTATTGTTATTGTGTTTTTATTATTTATTTATTATTTATCTGATATTTCTGAAACATAACCGTTTTATTATATAAAAGTTTATGCTCTGCGTAACATAAAACAAAGCTAAAACAATCAGGAAAGGGATGTGATCTGTAGCAGATAGAGTAGAGAGATACACCAGCCAACACTAACTTTCTGCAACGGCACAATCTGGGGCGCGTGCCATTGAGCAAGACCAAATTCACAAGGCCTATTATCTTTATTTTTAAAGCTCCATAGCGCCTCATCCATGAGCCTTGAGCCTCACCAGGAGCTCCTGCTGCTTGTCAGTGGAGGAATGGCTGGCGACTCTGTAGAGGTCCACCAAATCCCCCAGCATGCCATCTCCAAGCACCGGCAGGTGACTGGCGATGGCAGCCAGTGCGTGGCACATGAGAACACGCGACGAGTCGCAGGAGGAGTGGAGCTGGCTCAGCAGGAACTCCACCGCCGATTGGCTGAGGTGCGGCCGACTCTTCAGCAGCTGGACCAATGAGGCGAGGGCTGTCTAGAATTCAAAAAAAGCCAAGATGAACAGAGAAGGGGAGGGTTACAGAGTCCCTAGTCTCTACTCGCTACTGTGGCAGCTTACTTTGAGAGTAGCCTGGGCACTGGGACTGTTATCCAGGCTGCAAAGCATCAGGAGAGCCTCCACTCCTAGCACTGTGTCATGTTCCAGCTGCACTGTGTCTAGGGGAAGACAGGACACACAGAGAAAACCAACTGTAAGCTTTCAGTGAACACACGCACGCACACACACACACACGCGCGCACACACGCGCGCTGGAAGCAGGAGATGTAAACACAGTAGGGGAAGACAATGGGTTTGCTCCAACTGTCATGGCACGGCATCAACGAACCTTTCTCTGGGCAGGAAATGGCAATGTTGGTCAGCACGATGACGCCGTGCGCAGACACCGCCAGGTTGCTGTGGTAACAGCATTCTTGCGCGAGCTTGACCAGGTCAGTGAGCCGAGGCGGAACTAAAGCATTTCCTGAGAAGAGAAAGATTTGAAAATATTTCGACATAAATCTGTGTTTCAATAATGAACTTCAAACCAAGCACCTAATCCTATAAGTACTATTAGTTGTATACGGTTAAGTACTTCAATGTAAACCACACCTGTCATAGGGTTGCAGTATTGCTTGATGGCAATTGTTCCAGACAGGGTGGAAAGCACAGCCAACATCCCCAGTTTCAGGCTGTTATAAGGGCTAGTTAAAGCACACTCACACAAGGTCTGTGGCCAAAGGCATACAAAACACACCATTAACACCTGGGATTTAAGACTGCCGTACACAAGAGGACGAGCATTTGCATCTGAAACTATACCTGAGTGTTTTCTCTGAGCCAAAGGTGCGGAGCCCTTTTTGCCAACAGCTTCAAATCCTGAATGGCGAGTCTCTTGACAGCTTTTCTTGGGTCGTCTTTTAGATATTGAAGAAGAAGCTGTAACTGTAGTGCGTTGATGGCGGAATCAATTATTTGAATAATTAAATGAAGGTGTCATTGTTGACAGCCAGGATAAAAAGATTGTTTAAACAAGAAAAAAACAACATCAATAACAACAGAGGATTCAGCATATATTATTAAAACAACAGACCTCGCCAGTCGTTTTGTCACGGGAGCACTTCAGAGTCTAAAATTCTAAAGTGAATAGGAACGCAGAATGGCATTTTTCATATCGTTTCGTTTTTTGGTTATGCCATGCTCCGGTTTTATTCAGTGCTAATAAATTGAGTCTTTTTGCATACATTTCAGATATGTTGAGGTCTTCCTTTTCACGTTATATGCGGTTTGCTAACTGCAAAAGGAAAAAGTAAACTACCGGTGCAGATTACATGTGTCACAGCTCGAAAAGTTTAAATAAAGCGGGGGGGGGGGGGGCTCCATTTTAC
>JAODTR010023984.1:13187-20687 GCA_025399935.1 Amblyopsis rosae
CCCCCCCCCCCCCCCCCCCCCCCCTCCATTTTACCTTCTAATTTCTAATAGCAAGCTACACTATCCCTTCGAAAATGTGTGCCAGCTAATAGTTTTAATATGTAATATTTTAATAGTGTTAATGTAATAAAGAAAACATAGTGAATATGAATCATGGTGTTATGAAAACGTGTCAAATAAACACTGTGTAAGCATTTACATAACATTGTTGACACCTTGCTGAATTGACAAAGAGAAAATTATTAGGATTATTATTAATAATATTGCTAGATTAACTGAAGATACTGTAATGTGTTACTTGTTAGCGATGGTACCTGACACCAACACGCGATACCACCTTTCCCTTCTTCTCATAGCTTGCCCTAACAAGCCCTGCAACCTGGCCTTGATTTGAGATGAACTGCTCTACATTCCCAGATTACAAATTATTCTCCCCCCTTGATAAACTCTTTTGATCATCCTTGAAAAAGGAAGTAAACGCTGTAAAACTATTATGGACAGACATATCTGCGCCCTAACTAATGTAAGTTGCTTAGCGGTCTGGAAATGTGGGCACACCAGTAGTTTCCAGTTGGAATATGTGCCTTTGACAAAACCGGTAAATTTGCAACATATGAGTTAATCACAGACCGTGGTAGAGAAGGATATCGAAAACACCATTCATTTTTCTCATAGGGAAAAACCGCTTAGACAGGGAAGTCCTTATATGGGCATAATGATGTACGACTGGCGAGGTCTATAAAATCTATTTATTAAATAATTTGATTAGTATTCAATGCAAAGTCAATGTGCTGGTCGTATACCTGCTTAGGGATATCGATGAGCGAAGAAGCGGCCAGCTGTGTGAAGGTGTGGAGGGTCACAATGACCATAGGGGTGGATGGGTATGAGTTGAGCAGTTGCTGTAGAAGCTCTCTGGTGCTGGAGGCCAGGTGGGCATCATGGTGCATGTGCTGGAGCACTGGGATTAAATTCAGCTTCAGGTCCACTGGAGTATCCAAACCTGGGGAGCAAAAGATGAACCAAGATCTAAAAAAAACTTATATAAGACTAATGCATTGTGAATTCATCACAAGTGTTTTCACCTTGAATCATCTCACTGATCTTGTTGCAAATCCCAGCTGCAAAGTCCCTGAAAGTAACAACACAGGACATAACATTACTAAAAACGCTAAACCGATTATACTTGGAAATGTATATAGATATCTGACATATTAAAAACTACAATATAGTTTTAAAACACCACATACTTTGATTGTGCAGAGAAGCTTGCAGCAGCAAATATGGCTGCCTCCACTTCCACATTATCATGAGAGTCCAGACTTTGGCGAATGGTGTGATGGGCATTCTTTCTGTCTGGGATGACAGAGGCCAAACTTCCAAGCATTCTGAATAGAAAACAACAAGGAATATGTGAATGCATGTGTCATACAGTATAGGATGCTACACGTGCTAGCAAGACACCAAAGCTGACCAAGAATATGAATTTCATTTTTAGATAAAATCACCTAAGAGTGATGGCTCTGGCCACAGGGTCATTACTATGGATGACAGCGAAAACCCGTTTAACAAATTCGTCCACGTTGAGGATCTTTTCCAGGTGCTTCTCGCTTTGTTGAGTTACCTTTAGCACACAGAGCCGTAAGAAATTGTTCCTGAAAGACATGTCATATCCAAGTATTAAAGCCATTAGAAACTTTGTTTGACGATTGAATAATACATTGACATTGTAGTCGTGGTTACAGAATTGTTCAACTATTCTAATATACAGTTTTATTGGTTGCTTACAATTGCTGGTGTATGACCTAGTCAACTACTGACAAATGTAGGCTACATGTAAGTCGTTCTGGATAGAAGCTTATGCAAATTCCATAATGTACAAATTTAAAGTGAAACTCAACGGAACAAGACATTTAGCTTACATGTATACTCCTTATCCTAATGCATGTATGTGCTGAGTAGCTTGCATTTCATGGTCGGTCCTACTCCTTCGCTCATAGGTGTTTATAGCTCCTTCTCCCAGCAACGTACGACAATGCACATAATAAACGTAATATAAATAGCGACCTGGTGATTTCAGTTGTGCTATAATGTATAGCAAATTAAAATAGTTCATTTGTTACAGTATACAATAGTTAATACCAGTTTGGTGAAGCAACAAGAGTTTAACAATTTCTGACTGAATCAAAATAATGAAAATCGATTAATTATGATCAGATCTGGTGGGGTGTGCCTCAATCATGTTTGTGTGAAAATAAGAAGAATCCCCATACCCTAGTCTGAAGATGTCTGCTAGTTTCAGAAAAGCAGAGTTGATCAGGATGGGAAACGGGTACTTCTGGAAAAGCTTGGGGAAAAGCACCACTGCTTCACACTGTTCACCGAGCTTGCCCGACCTCAATCCTGTGGTACAATAACGGCAAAACACACCGACGTGATACATTACTGGTACAATATGCTAAATCTGAATACCGGTAGCTAATATTTGGCTAGCTACTGCAAAACACACACCTTTATCCAAATCCATGAGAGCAGAGTTGGCATCAAGCTCCTGTTCCCCACAACCAACATCTGACAAGAAAGAACGTGCTGTTGAAAGCGACATTCTTATTTTGTATTAGAAAATAACCTGTAAAAACGTTGACAGTGGCTGCAACCCACTATAGTATCTCAACCGTGGTTGCAAATCGTTCACACAATAAAAGCTTTTCCGGTTATAGTTTTCATTATAAACGTACGCATAATTTTCGATTTACATTGTAATCCATATTTTAATATTGATTAGCTAATCAATGTGAGTGAGTAAATATTAAACAATTTGCGATATCAAAGACAGTATCGGTAATTTTATGTAAAGTATATTAAACCACAGATTCATTTCCACATTCCATTGGAATGCATTGAAGTTATTTCCAAAATACGAATGCTTTACTTTTATTATTACTTTGATATAATACATAATATAGTAAAACAAATATATTGTTTATATATCAAGAAACACTTTTAGAATATTCTGCTACAGAACTGTGCTACAAAATAAAACAAACAGAAATGGGAGGAGTTCCCGCAGAGGAAGAGAACGACCCACCAATAGCTGACCTTGCGCAAGTTTAGCGGGGGATTACAACGTTTTGGATCACACTGTTCGCGGGAAATCCAACAGCCGACAAATTCCATTTAATTGTAGCAGCAATATTGTATTGCAGCAAAATAATTTTAGATCGCCTTCTGCCATAACACAGATATGCTTTTTCGCTCCATTGTTGACAGATCAGTGTGCAGGTTGAGGCGTAATGGTAAGAAAAACTAAGTATCTAAGATCACTACTACCGGTAGATGTGTATGGACCAAGGTATTGCTGTTCAGAAGCTATCGGTTTACTAGCTAACACAATAGTTAAATACTTTACTTTTAAGCATGTATTATTGTTGTTTATTTATAGTTTAAAAGCCAATAGAAAGATGCCCCTACCTGTACTTATTTCATATTGTGTGATCCGGGTTATATTCATACTATCTGTACTATTGCGCCGTTTATTAGGTCGTCATTTTGTGGCCCTGCGTACTAGTCAGTGTGAACACATAGATTGGTAACTTTACCGGTACTTTAAAAAAATGCTTATTTACTAACAGGAAGCCAACGATACCACTTAAGCCCTCTCCTAGAGCATTACCAGTGCGTCCGACATGATGAGCATATCTCGTATGGAAACTTGGGAGTCGCGGTGCCTCCGTTTGGGCTACAGTTTTCTTCTGGTAAGTGAATGTGTCTTGACCTCCAGTCCAGGGATCTTTGTTTTATACTTGAAGACAGTTCACTTGAAAGCTGGTCCTGTGGTTATATATCTATCTATTTATCTTATCTTATCTTATATTATCTTTGCTTTAGTAAGGGGTCAGGAGAGTGTCCTCGCAGTAGCCAATGAGGAAGGCATTGTTAGGCTCTACAACACAGAAACTCATACAAATCCAGTTCTGAAAGGTGAATATATTGACTGTCAAAGTTGATAACTGCGCTTTATGCTGTTGAATCTAATGTATCTGGTTCTCTCAGCTGTCACATTTGGTGTTTCAGAATTCTCCCATAGAGCTCCATTCAAAAAGTGGCATGTCTCCTCCATTTAATGTCTCTGGTTGAACCCTGTACTCAATTATTTTATTTATTTATTTATTTATGTATTTATTTACTTACTTACTTACAGAATGGATGGCTCATGAGAATGCTGTTTTTGACATAGCGTGGGTACCCGGGGAGGCTAGCTTGGTAGGCCACTTTACCAATACATGTTTAGTGTGCAACATTTCTAAAATACACTAGTGTTTAGTACAATGCCCAGATGCCTTTCATTGAACTATGTCTTTTATATCATCTTCAGGTCACTGCATCAGGTGACCAGATGGCCAAGCTGTGGGATGTGAAGTCAGGGGAGCTAATGGGTAGCTTCAGGGGCCACCAGTGTAGCCTCAAGTCTGTTGCCTTTCCACAGCAGGAAAAAGGTATTTTACACACCGAAGGACCATATTGTCACCGCATTTGTGCTGTTTAATTATCTGACTTAATGGCTTAATTGGGTTCTTCCGACAGCTGTATTCTCTACTGGAGGACGAGATGGCAATATTATGGTCTGGGATACTCGATGCAGCAAAAAAGGTATGATTTAATGTGTAAATGTGCAAAAAAAATTTATTTTCCCCATTGTCGACATCTGTACACTTGCTCATAATATGAATGTAATCTCAACTTGTCATATGTTGTTTCAGATGGTTTTTATAAACAGGTGAAACAGATCAGTGGTGCCCACAACAAAACTGACAGGAACACTCCGTCCAAACTGAAAAAGAGACGTTTGAACACACGAGGCATGGCTCCCACTGTGGTGAGTTCCCCTCAGCAAAGCACTTTCCAGGCCTGTAGGTCTGGCCTGGCTTGGATTTGGAATTGTGAAAAAATATTGCATTTGCCCTACATTTGCCAAGTTGTAGACTGTTGTTTCAAAACCTCAGCAGTAGGCATGGGACAGGAACTTGTGGTTCTTGATGTTAATACAATTGTGTAGTGTACTTTTATCAGTAGTACATCCAGAATTACGACTAAGAATTACATTTTCATTTCAGGACTCTCAGCAAAGCGTCACGGTTGTTTTATTTAGGGATGAGTACACCCTTATCTCATCCGGGGCTGTTGATGGGTGAGTACCACCACTGCTAGTATCTTTGTCATATGCACTATATTGGCAAAAACTAACAATCAACTGTACTGTTAAACAAATGCACTAAAGTGACAGCTCGCTTTGTTAACGTACTAAAGCTGCAGTGCGCTTTGTTTTTGTTTACTAGGATTATCAAGGTGTGGGATCTTCGGAAAAACTACACTGCACACCATCAAGATCCTGTGCCTTTGCACATGTTCCCCTACCCTGGTACAAGCACAAGAAAACTAGGTGCGGTCCTTTTTTTTTTTAGGGTTGTGTTTATCCAGAATTGTGTGACCACTACTAAGAATAAGCTGATTCCTGTTTTTTGTGTATTGCAGGTTATTCAGGACTTGTTTTGGACTCGACAGGATCTAACCTAATGGCAAACTGTACTGATGACAACATCTACATGTTTAATATTAGTGGACTAAAAACCTCTCCTGGTATACATGTATTATTTTCAGATATTATTGCATGTATTAGCATGTTTTATACAATATGTATATATTTTTTTGCATTGCTTTGGTTAGTATGCTGAGAAGTGGCAGTTTCAGTTACCTTTATTTAGCACTAGATGGGGCAAGTAATACAAGGTATTCACAACAACTGGTCTCTGCTCATTCTTGAGCAAGCAGACATTTGGTTGCTTTTTAATGCCAGTCTCAAAACCAAGATTGTGGGTACCAGGCTTTATCCTAGTATGTATGACATTGACTAAATTTGCCATGTCAAGCAAAGGGAGACATTTTATAAAATACTGTAACACAAATAATTTCTTGAACTATTTGCTGTGAAAATAGTGTGTATGTTGTTTTTTTTTGTCTCTCTAAGAATTTTCTCATGTCTTGGTCTTTCACTTAACCTATTTATCTACCACAGATATGGAGTACCTCTTATATTCCTTATTTCTGTGATATTTGTGTTTCCACTGCATACTCATTTGAGATGTTAAAGTCTGTCTGCTCTCTCTGCAGTGGCTGTCTTCAATGGCCACCTCAACTCATCATTTTATGTCAAGTCTACCATTAGCCCAGATGACCAGTTCTTGGCCAGTGGCTCAAGTGACCACCACACATACATCTGGAAGGTCAGATGACCCTACATTACTGAATGTGACTGTGGAACTGTATTGACTATTCTGTTATAACACTCCTCTTGTACAGAATATTTTAGCCTTCGCCTCCCTGTTCTTTTAGCTTTCGGACCCTAATCAGCCTCCAGTGATGTTGCAAGGCCAAAGCCAGGAAGTGACTTCTGTTGCATGGTGCCCAACAGATTTTACTAAGGTAAGGCTGACATGATGATGGTGATGATGATAATATTTACAGTGTGCGTTTCTTTTTTTATTATTTCTATACATATGTGTGTCTGTTTTAAAATACACTTTTATTGGTAAAAAATGCTTTTTGGTCTATTGTAATTTCCACTACTTTCTTGGCAGATAGCGTCCTGCTCTGATGACAACACTGTAAGGATTTGGCGGCTTGACCGGGGAATCGATGGAGAGAAATCCTCTGTGGGAGAGGCCAATCTGGTTGGTTGGGCGTGTCCCAAGTCTAGCACCATTGTGCGCAATCCAAGTAAGCACTGTGCATGAAAATGTATCAAAATTACTCCCACGATAAATCTCCGGTTTCAATATTTTGAAGTAAATGGAGCTTAAAGGCTAAACTACATAAATCGAGTAACGTATGCGGAGCGGATGTGCAGCGCAATGTATCTTTTTGCTGGCTACGCCTGCAACCAAGAGCCATGGAATTAACAGTTACGCCAACGGAAGTTTGGAATTTTCAATGGTCACATGGTTCACGGAGAGGCAAAACCGTTCTAGGAAGTGCTTGGTGGGCAATTTGAAAAAAAAAAAAATATATATATATATCTTCATTTTTTGTCATTTGTAGTCAATAAATGCACAGATTTACATTTAAAATAGAATGTAGAGGGTACTTTTAGTATTTAGGCTAACTTCCGGGAACTATTTTGAAGCTCCGTTGCTGTGAAAAAAAAACGGTCCATTGGAGTGAACGGAGATGACGCAAGTCTCTCTTTGCATGGCTCTGCTCCAGCCCACGTACTGCGAGTCATTTCCTGTTTACGATAGCTTGGTTTAAAAATAAACATGGACAGTTTATGACCCATTTTTATGTAAAGGTGCTGCGTACACCTTGTGTATAAAAAATAAATGAAAAAAAAAAGACTTCTATTACATGTTGTATTTTTACTCTTATAGAACGGATCTCTGCAGCGTATACGCTCCACTTACGTGCTGCTCTCAGGCTTAGTGCAGCCAGTTCCATTGATTATCA
>JAODTR010023993.1:0-23636 GCA_025399935.1 Amblyopsis rosae
CTCTCTCTCTCTCTCTCTCTCTCTCTCTCTCTCTCTCTCTCTCTCTCTCTCTCTCTCTCTCTCTCTCTCTCTTTCCCTCTCTCTCTCTACTCTCTCATGCTGACATCCATCTCTCCTCCTCTGTTTTTGTTAGTTTGACCAGTGTTTTCTTTTAATAATAGTATGGGGTGGTAGGGGAGGGTGTTTATTGAATTTACATGTATGTTGTTGGACATAATACTTTTTTTATTTTTTATTTCTCTGGTGGGAAGGAGGAGGGGTATGTGAGAGCGCCCCCCCCTTCCCCACTCCCATGCAAACGTAAGGCCTAGATGAAGCACACCCCGCGATGTCCATATACCTTTCCAGCCGTCCCTGTGTCTCACAAGCCTCCGCTCTTCTCCAAACCATCCCAGCCCTGTTTGTCTGTGCGTGCACTGTGTGAACCATTGTCCTTGTTAAGAACTACTCCAATACACCTCCCAGTTGAAAAAAGAAATACAACTCAATCTTTCTGTGTGTTCTAGGAAACTATATAATTCTATACTGACTTTAATGAAATAATATGTTAATAATAATAATAAAAAACATTGAAAATACACATCTCAAGAGAGACCTTCATGAATACCAACACTGGTGATGCCCACGAAGGAAAACAACAACATATTTCTCTTTGTGCTCTCCGTTTTGGTTTTGGTTCACCTTTTTGCTGGTATTTGCAGAGGTCTGACACAGAGCAGCGCAGGCAGGGCTTTTAGGTTGTGTTTTCAAGTCCCAATCACTGCAGGTGTGCTGCTGCGATGTGGTGTGTGCTGTGATAGCAAGGCTCTGCTCTTGCAGTTCCGGAACTGGATCTGGGTCCAGGTGTGTGTGGGTTCAAACCAGGCCCATCCTGGTAAACCAGAATATGTTCCAGATTCTGTGTTGAGTATGTGGAGTATGTGGAGGCCAGCAAAGGGACAGTGATCTCACACTGGATTCAACTCAGTTGGCTGAAGGGGTGGAGAATGAACAGAGTAACATGACTTGACTAGTAGAAAATGTGTGTGAAAGAAATAATAAAATAAAAAAACAACACTAATAAAAACATCTAGAACATTTAATACAACCTTCCTCTGTCTGTGTGTCTTTACATATATGTATTTGACTTACATTTCCACACATATCTGATAAATATTTCAAATCCTCAAAGATAAAAAAAAAGATGTAAATTTAATTTAGAGATTTAACTGGGTTACATGAAGTCAAAGTTACAGTTGTGTGTGACTGATGTAAATTTTATCAATTTCTATCTACTAATTTTCATTATAGGAGTAGGCCTATAGTCAATTTCAGAAAGATTCATTAGTATAAAGTGATCGTCGATAAGGCAGCCTTTCTGTGGGGTACACTAATGGGAAAAATATATATGAGGTTTGGATGCCACCTAGTGTTGATGACCATACTTGAACCTCTACTACTGACTGCATAGGCTAATAAGATTAGGTGTTAGCTGGCTGCTGCCCAAGCTAATGCACCAAACGTGAACATAAATGTGCCGTCTTCCTCACCTCAACACGCCAGATGGACAGACATCTAGCCTTCAGTACAAAATCTGTTATTTTACATGACAAATATTAAATTTGAGATGTAGGCCTATACTCTAATTAGTAGCGGGAAAAAATGAATGATATACTGACCACATGTAATCTTGATTCATACATTGGAGCAACACATTACTGTAGCCTATGCTTTATGGCCTTTCAAAGTTTCCATAAACGTTGAAAAATGCTTATATTTTCATAATTCAAATAACACAGATTTAAATCTGAAGCATGTGCCAACATGCAGAATGACCTCCAAAAACAAGTAATATGCAACAGACCAGTGTATGAACATCGAACTTTGTCTGACATTACCAGTATTAGCGTGAGACAAATGAAATACCACCCTCTCACGCACACATCCATCTACTTTTCTATCTGTGTCACTCTTAGCGACACACTACCACCCACTGCTAATTTCCCTGGTGTCACCGCAGTTAGCTCGCTGCAGTGCGACTCTCTTTTCTCCCTCCCCCAATTGCCACCCTCCGTATAATAGAATATCGATCGTTCGCCTTTGCCGCAGTATGTCCGTATGAGTGTGTGGGGAAGGCGGGGGCGGGGGGGGGGGGGGGTAGAAGGGTATGAGAGCCCACCAAGGTCATCTCCATGGCAACCTGAGCACTGGGTCCCTGGGTCCTCAAGTTAAGCTGTCACAGAGCACAGGTCACAAGGTCACATGAGCAGGGGGACAAAAAGGGAGACCATTGGGGGGGAAGAAGCTCTGCAGTATTTGGTGCACTAAAGACAGCGATAGGTTCATGTCCTACTACTTTGTGTACTTCAGACTGGGGCAGAATGTTTAGGAACAAGATAAGACTTAAGCTTATTAAAGGGCTATAATAGTATACTATTATTTACAGTAATAGACACATCTACATAAAGCAAATATTTGGTTATCAAATGAGTGAGAGCATGTCAGAATAAATCATGGTCAACTTTATATTACAGGAATTTATTGCACTTCTGAAATTTTACAAATAAACTCAATCACGCATGAATAATAAAATAATGCCACATTCAGAAAATAAGTATTATAAATAATATGCCAAGACTTTGAGCTGTAAAGCATAAGCACTGCCAATTATATGGCAATTATACATATATTTGAATAATCAATGCACTATATGTTGACAGATAAATGGTCAGCACATAGTATGTTTTAACGTGGTGTTCCTATGAATGTATCCAAATACCAAAAATATCAAATCATGTTCTTATACTCACGCACAAAAAATAGATTTTTAATCTTCCAATGGCACCTTTTCTTTGTCAAAACTTGCTTAAGCAAATTTAATCAATGCGTTTTTTTAGAATATTGTCAGATATTCACAATATGCACACGGTCATATTGAGCATCAAATCTAAACAGGAATTAAAAAGTTTCATTAAAAAACCGAGAGGCATCCACCACAATATAAATTATTACTGCCATTCATTGTGCATATGACGTAAATAGCAACTGAATAAGTAACTACTAACCCAAAAGCAAAACAATATTGTAACCCATTATAAACAAAATATGTAATGCCGCAAAACATAGAAATAGCAGGTTTTCTTTTGCAAACATGGAAGCATCGGTGATACAGATGATATTCCAAATTATACTATTATATAGATTCTACGACAACCATGCACATTTTAGAAAAAGTTAATAAAATGGCCTTTTATCTAATACAAAATAATATATTGTGCTCAGTGTAACCCAAAGCCAAGTGAATTAGAAACAAATATCTGAATAAACAATTTTTACTGTAGATTTCTAGCCGAAATATCTCCCAAAGCGATAGTGATACAAATTTCTGAAATCTAAGGGGATATTTATGCATGTGCTTTCACCAGCTTTCACCCTGTGTAGTTTTCCTTAAAAGGAAAAAAGAAAAGAAAAAAGGTATGAATTCAATGTACAAATTGTGCAAACAAAAATAAGGTCTGTAATGAGTTTTGTTCCACCCTTCTGTACCAACACTCTCATAAGGTCACAATGAAGATTTATCACAGAGCAGCAAAGACTGCAGCGCTTTGAGAGACCAAACGGGCGAGGTTATAGTCCGGGCCGATTTTAAACAGGCTCCATGAAGAGCTCTTCCATTTCTGGCTGTTCAAGTTCTCGGAACGCAGCATGAGAGCCAATCACAAACAACGTTGCTCCTGCAAAGATAAATATTTATATGAACAGAGTGATGGATGGACATATTTGTTATCTATTCAGTAACAAATAGGATGGCCTTACCCAGAACCCAAAACACAGCAGCTCCAGCTCCGGCCAACCAGAACACTGGAAGAGAGATGGCTCCAGCCAAACTCATCTGGTGAGGCACTGTCAACTCCTTACCTGGTAGAATGGACAAGCCATATAGGTAAGAGGGTTGCTAAACTCATGACACATGGTTTAGTGTCTTGTGCATTTATTAGGTGTTCTAATATGACTTTCTGCAATGAGATGGCACACTAAGCACACATGTATTCAAGACCAAAACGAATGCACTGTGAGCCACACACATGCAGTAACATGGACAACATTTAGTGAGCTCCAATTCCACAGCGACTGTCAGTGTGGAACCCTCAAAACCAAAGTGTCGCCCGTGTTGAAAACAATCAGGCCACTCAGCGGCCATGTGACATTTTTTCCAAAGTCATACATTTCAGTTTCCACTGTTACTCTAGCTGCTTTTTAACAATCTGATCTGATTTAAATGTTTTAGCACCGCCTTTATGACAATTTAGGGATTTCAGACTGATATTCTCACGACCAGGCTACACCGAATGTGGAGTGACATTCATCTTTTTTTACCATCTACACCTGCTCAGCACGTACAGCGAGTAATTTCCAGTTTACCGGTAGTTTGGTTTAATAATAAACATGGACAGTTTATGATCCATTTCTATGCATACTTCTCACATGTGTGTGTGTCTCTATATATCCTCCACAGCATGTACAGTGCATCCGGAAAGTTTTCACAGCGCTTACATTTTTCCACATTTTGTTATGTTACAGCCTTATCCCAAAATGGATTCAAATAATTTGTTTCCTCTTAAAATTGTACACACAATACCCCATAATGGCTAAGTGAAAAAATGTATGTTTGAAAGTTTACCAAATGCATTAATATTGTTAATTAAAAGGAATAAAAATAGAAATCCACATGTACATAAGTATTCATATAGTTATGTATAGTATAGTAATCAAAGAATGGAGCTTAGGCACATCCTGTTTCCACTGATCATCATTGAGATGTTTCTACAACTTGATTGGAGTCTACCTGTAGCAAATTCAGTTGACTGAACATGATTTTGAAAGGCACACACCTGACCTGTCTACATAAGGTACCACAGTTGACAGTGCATGTCAGAGCACATACTGTACCAAGCCATGATGTCCAAGGAATTGTCTGTAGACCTCCAAGACAGGAGTGCATTGAGGCACAAATCTGGGGAAGGCTACAGAAGCTTTCTGCAGCATTGAAGGTCCCAATGAGCACAGTGGCCTCCATCATCCGTAAATGGAAGAAGTTTGGAAACACCAGGACTCTTCCTAGAGCTGGCTGCCTGGCCAAACGAAGCAAACGGGGAAGAAGGGCTTTAGTCAGGGAGGTGACCAAGAACCCTATGATCACTCTGACAAAGCTCTAGCGTTGTTCCGTGGAGAGAGGAGAACCTTCCAGAAGGACAACCATTTCTGCAGCACTCCACCAATCAAGCCTGTATGGTAGAGCGGCCAGACGGAAGCCACTCCTCAGTTAAAGGCAAAACATTTAACCTTTGGCCTGAATGCCAAGCGTCATATCTGGAGGAAACCAGGTCATCACCTGGTCAATACCATCCCTACAGTGAAGCATGGCGGTGGCAGAATAATGCTGTGGGGATGTTTTTCAGCGGCAGGAACGGGGAGACTAGTCAGGATTGAGGGAAAGATGAATGCAGCCATGTACAGAGACCTCCTGGATCAAAACCTGCTCCAGAGCGCTCTGGACCTCAGACTGGGGCAGAGGTTCATCGTCCAACAGGACAACAACCCTAAGCACACAGACAAAATAACAAAGGAGTGGGTTCGGGACAACTCTGTGAATGTCCTTGAGTGGCCCAGCCAGAGTCCAGACTTGAACTCAATTGAACATCTCTGGAGAGATCTGAAAATGTATGTTCACAGACGCTCCCCATCAAACCTGACGGAGCTTGAAAAGTCCTGCAAAGAAGAATGGGAGAAACTGCCCAAAAGTAGGTGTGCCAAGCTTGTAGCATCATACACAAAAATACTTGAGGTTGTAATTGCTGCCAGAGGTGCTTCAAGTATTGAGCAAAGATTGCAATCTCTTTTGGAACAAGGCTGTAACATAACTAAATGTGAAAAGTGAAGCTCTGTGAATACTTTCCAGATGCACCGTTGCCTCTAAACTCAACACAAATAAAACACTTAAAAGGCACATCTGTCAATGTATGTTACATAAGATATCATAAAGCACCGCAATGCTTACCAAGAACGACCAATTTGGACTCAAGAGACTTGATATGGATGATGTAGAAGGCACCAGCAAACACAGCCAAGGCAATCAGCAGCATTGGTGAGCCGATACTGTGGCAGAAAATTGAAATAGGAATTTGTTGTAATATCAATTATCTTTGAAGCAATAATCAGTGTACTATTTTATATATCTTATCACGTCAAATATTTCACACGTTGTATTGTCTACACATGTGGAAAAATCTAATTTACAAACTTTATATAGTTTTAGATTTCAAGAAAACCATTTGATTGACAAGCATTAAAAAGAGCTGTAGGTAGACTTTTAGAGCTAGAAATGTAGTGTTATGTTCCATCAGCTATCAGCAAGACAAATACTCTGAGTATATCTGCCCTTGATAACAGCCTCTGCCTCTTATAAATCAATTTAAAAAAATAAATTCCCCATGCCCAAAGCTTCCTAACTAATCATGGCCCCCCATTTCCTAGTGGGTGCTCTGAATCTACCTTGCATGTCAATCACATGAATGCTTACACATAGCTAGAACAGGCTTGTCAATGGGCTTCATAATGGCAGACCAATGGGTTTGAGACAAAGCGAGCAACAAATATGTGGAAGGGTTCAAGGTTGGTGATGTACAAAATCTTGCTCTTATGTTATTTTTTTGCTAACTCTCACTGCAACTCTCAAATTCTACCCACAGCAGCTGTATAAGTCATATTTTTTTTAAACTATTTTGTTCTTACATGCAGTAAAGGATGAGGCCCAGGAAGATGAAGGTGTAGTTGCTATTGTATGTGTCCACGTTTCTAACCACCCTTTGACACATCTCCCCGAAGTTACGGGGTTTAGAGAACTTGCGCTGGTCTACGAAGCTAGCCCATGGTCGAATTGACATTCGGCGCTTATCAAACCATTCCTTCATTGTACTGACAGAGAAGCCTTTTGGGAGCCAGAGTCTGGGAAGAGATGCATGGAGACATTAAGAAAACATTTGCAAACTGGATAACATATTTGCTGCAAAAAGTGAGATTGTTTAGCCTATTCACAATTGTCTTACCAGGTTAACTTCTGTCAGCCTTACCTGTATTACAATGAATTAACTGTAAAACCTGCAAAACCTGATTTAGCAGCTCTTACTTTGCCATGATTCCCATTCCACCTGTTCCAGTAGGCCTAGCCTGTTCTGCCCCGAACATATCTCCAGATTTGCTGTCCATGTCTACAAGGCAGTTCTCTCCTTTCGGGGCTCCAGACAGCATTCTTCATGTAATCGTGCAAAAAAAAAGCTGCACAGAACCCTTGTATAAGTAACAAAACTATATAATTGTATCCAGTCATCATAATGAATTTGACGACTGACATTTAAATAGGCGTTCTTGTTGTAAGCTACTGCATGTCCTAATGGAAAGTTTGAGACAACAAAGGGCAAGGGGAGGTCCTTCGCCACATCAGCTAACACATGACTTTAAGCGACAGTTCTGTAAATGTTTTAACATTATAACATTTTTAAATGTTAAATAAATAATGCAGAAGTTATTTTAGCTAAGCTTACATCATCAGGATTAACGTCACCACTCAACATAAATGAGTTTACATAG
Organism: Amblyopsis rosae; assembly: GCA_025399935.1. Taxonomy (NCBI): domain Eukaryota; kingdom Metazoa; phylum Chordata; class Actinopteri; order Percopsiformes; family Amblyopsidae; genus Amblyopsis; species Amblyopsis rosae. The sequence continues at coordinate 7,627 of JAODTR010023993.1, forward strand.
AGTAAAGTAGTTTACATGGATACATATACTATTAGTACAAAATAAAATACGTATTTTCAGGACAGGACGTTACGGTATGTCTGCCATCACTGGTCATTATTTTAATTATCCTTTTTTGCAGTATGTAGCCTACTCACAAAATAAGTGGACGACGTCTGGATGTGTTATGTTGTTGTCGCTACTCTCCGGATATGATGTGGAGCAATATGTACGACCTCCGGTTAGTTGAATAAAAATACCACCACCTGCTGACAGTAGTGCAAAATACACCAGTTTAACAGTTCATAATCACTCACTTTGGATCGTAGGTCCGCGCAGGATTGGTGCCTGCAATAACTTTACAAAGTATTCGCGCATTGATCGTGGAATTACGTTTTCACAGAGACACTGGAGACTGGGTTTATTTCTGCTGACCTCGCGTCATCTGCTAGAGAACGCTGCGATTGGTCAGTCTTTAGTTGTTGTGCCAGAACAGCACGGCCAAGTTGTTGTTGACAGATAACAGAAGGACGACGGTGAGGTGGGGATAAATGTACATTGTACATGCAATACTTATATTTTCCTAGTATATGAATAATAAGAATAACAATGATGCTGGACATTGGACCGCAAGCTATTGTTATTGGCCGTAACAGTACCGTAGGCCCACTGTACTGCTACGGTGCCGTACCAGTACAGTGTAGGCAACTGACGAACATTACAATGTACTTTGTCAAAAGCATAAAGTGCATGCGGTAAATGATATTATAGCAGATATGGTTATTATTTTGCTGTAATTATTATGACCCTTTGTCATTAGTTGACTAATGTTTGTCGTTCTTCTGTTTTTTTTTCTTTCTTTTTTTTTCAGCGGAACGTGACTGGTTACGTAAGGGTCACGCGCATTCATTTTGCGCGTTCCTGGGTGTAGAAGACTGACTTGTCATTTCTGCCTTGGAAAACCTTCACATTCAGCCAGTGAAATCGCAATAACATTGCGTTTACATATAACACATTTGTTTTGCATTGCTTGTAGAACAGCGTCGCGTTAAATAGGTATGTTGTTGCTATGCTATATGACAGCACGTCGTTAAGCGTGTTCGGTTATGTTTGATAGTTGGTACCGTAGTGTTAACATTACCGTAGCCACAAAACCGTACCGTACCTGTGTTGTGTTGTGTCATGCCCTCGATTGGGTCCCCATCGTGGATTGGTTCCCTTTAAGATAAGATGCAGACTGCAGTTTATTTCTTTAGAATAAACATGATCTTTATATAATAATTGCATCTGAACCTGTACCAGGCCATTTGTCTTTTGCGCTCAACAGAATAATAGCCAACAACTGGTCCAGTATGCTGACCAATAGACTATATCACATAGCTGTCACCACGATATCGATCAAATGCTTTATAAAAGAAAATCAAGAAAACGTTCAGGAAGCGAAGCGATTGCTTACTGTAGTGTGATATGCGCAATCCAGTCCGAAATCGGCCCAATCCACGGTGGGAACTCAATCGAGGGCATAACCGGTCTTTGCTTAACGTTGGAACGCTTAAGATGTAGCTGCTATTATTACCGTACTTAACTTGCCAACAGCCATGTCGTTGCTTGTTTGTAAAATGCTTTATATCTTTACAGCGTCGAACCTGGCGAGAGTTTTACAAGGACTACGCTGTGATAATGGCAGTGGCCCATCATCCTAACTACTCTCGTAGGGACTCCCTGTACTGGGATGAAACAGAATGTCTCAACTATTATGGGATGCTGTCCCTTCATGAAATCTTTGAAATAGTTGGTTCTCAACTAACAGAAATGGACATTGATGTGCTGTCTTTTCTTCTTGAAGAGACGTCTTCTTGTCAGCACCCTCTTGACCCAGCAGGCTGGACAGTTGAGCCCCAGGAGGGAGATGAAGACCACCCTGGGGTGTCCCCAAGCCCTGCACTGCTAAATGCCTGGAGGAGGCTACAGCCACAGGCCCCTCCTTGTCCAATAGCTGCTTTTCACAAGCCTAAAACTGGCTTGGACCTACTTTTGGAGCTGGAGAAGCGAGACTATCTCAGTGAGGGCAAATTGGAGCCGCTACTGCAGCTACTGAGAGTCCTCACCCGGCATGACCTCCTGCCTTTTGTGTCACGCAAGAGGAGGAGGACAGGTAAGGTAGTTGAGTCTTTGGGTTATAGTAAACAATATGTCAGCTCATGTTCAAATAAGAAGTGCATGTAACGTGCTATTTCATTTCACAGTATCTCCAGAGCGAATCGGTCAGAACTATGGAACCCAGAACAGAGGGTTGGCTTGCCCCTCAGCTCTGCCAGACAACTGTGGCCAGACTGAGATGCCTTTACCAACTATTTCACAGCACTGGAGAGCTAGTGAGTACAGTTATAATGCATGGTGTGGTGCCAGTCCAGTGATTTGTTATACGACAGAATATGATACAGACTACACACATTCTGTGATGCTGCAGTACCCCCCCACCCCCAGTTTAAGTATGTATTTGTTTATGGATTAGTGAGTGCTAACAAAGTGGTTGAAATGGTAGTGTGTAAGAGCTACAGTCTAATGTATAGGTGTAGTCAGATTTTGCAAGCTAAATGTAAGATAATACACAAATTCAACAAATTGTCTCCTTGCATTTTGCTCTCTTACCGTTCTCTGTGCATGTTGAAAAAAAATGATTAGATACCTCTTCACAGCCCTGGCTCCGTAAATAGGAACGTCAACAGAGTGGCGAACGCTGCTCATATCAACAAAGCTGTAATACTGTGCTTTGCTTCACAATGCATTTCAATGTGTGAGGCGGCACCACGGAGGGCCGCAGAGTGATAATGCTTTGATTTGAGTTAGCAAGTTAGCAAGCATATTTTGTAGGGCTGAACGATTCATCGTTTTCAAACCGAAACTGTGATTTAAAACAATGCGATTAGCACATCGCAAGGCATGCGATTTATATACGCATGCAGCACATCTGACCCAGTTTTTCTGTAGTATCAATGGTTGTATAAATGCATGCGGTCCTTTTTGTTTGACGGTAATTTCAACTAATCGACACAGTGCTCCTCTACGAAATTCACGACGATGTACGTAGGCTACACGCCAACCAACGACAACAACAACACGTGAAACAGAAGGAAACACATTCGTTGGAGTTCTGTAAAAAAATTGTCTCCGCTGAGCTAGAAGCAACGTCGGAAAATATAGTTAAATCCTGAAGAAAAGCAACACGAAAGATGTGCAACTAAGCTATTGTGCAAGGACGTGCTGGGTGAGAGAGACTTTAACAAAGCAGAAGTGTCCGGTTCACAAGACGCATTGTTTAAAATCAAATTAAGACAAGTAGCAGAGGCCTACTCTTATGAGATGAACAATAAAATTATTCCAAATGCAACGAGACTGCACAGTGCTTAATCACTAACTTCACTGTTTAACAATGAATAGGCTGTGTTTATACCTGCATTTGTTCAATCTCTAACAGGCAAGCCAATTTGGAAAATCTAAAGTTAGAGAGCTAAACCTTTTGGCTAAAATTATTTCAATATGTATTTTTATTTATTATTTTTGGGTTGCTGAAATGCAATTTAGGTGTGCTTGAGCATATCTAAAAATGGAAAAAAATGTCCAATGTGTGCCCTGTGGTTGCATGTCCTAAAATGCAACAAATCCATGCTTAAAGAAATTAGTCTTGTATTTTTATGATCTAATCTTTTCATTAGAATATAGAGAAGTTAATATTTTGATGCCATCTCATGTGGTAATGCTCCATAATATTTTAAATATGTTACATATATTGAACTCAAATCTTTACTTTAAAAAAATGTATATCGCAAATCAAATCAAATCGCAATGTCTTTCCAAAATCATTCAGCCCTAAAATTCTCGAGAATGAATGACCGACCCTGCCTTTTAAGGTCATTTTGATGTCCTGCAGTGTAGTCGCATACTACCTGAGAAGAGATGGTGCTTGTCTCCATGACGACCCTGATAAACTCATGTTGTTGTCCCCTATGCCAGGTATTGCCCCCCCCATGCCAGGCCCTACCCCCAGGCGGAGGAAGAAGAGGGGCCATGGCTGGAGTCGCAAGGCCAAGAGAGCAGATAAGATGACCCAGCCACCTTCTCCACCAGAACCAGAGAAGGTGTCTTGCGGTAAGACAATGCCTGAATATTGTGGCTGGTGTCTGTCATAGCGATCCATCTTTCAAGCACATTTCCACATTTGCTTTTCTGCTTGTTTGTCATTTTCCGTCTTTAGCAGTCTGCGATCTCTACTTCTCCTGCTGTCCTCCTTTCTCTACACTAACTAACTTAAAAGCAGCAGTTTACCATCACCTAATGTCTTTTTTATTTTATTTATATATATATATATATGCCCATAAAGTGGATTAACTGTTATCAGTGTCCAATTCTACAATAGTCCTCCTTTTATTGAACGAGTCATTCCTGTTCATACATTGTTGTGTAGCACTGTTGTCTTATTAGCATACCTAACAAAGCAAATATATTGTTGAAAAAGTATGTAGAAAAATCTGAATATTCAGAGAGCTTTAACCCCAAATTAGGTCGGAATTAATATGCCTAATACACCTATAATCACAGTGCCATCTCCCATTTCTCCTATTAGATGTGTGTAAAAGTACTTACTGAAATAGATATTCTAGTGGCCTATAAATAGTTACCTATGGTTTAGGTTGCTGCAGTTATTGTGATTAGTGATTGTGACTAGCAAGCCCCCAGCAAAAAATAAAAAAGGCAACTGCAAAACATGGTGTAGCTAAAAATGTCCTACCTCGCCTGAAACATGTTCATGTGAGGTTTTGAACTGTGCAAATATGAGGACATGGCTCTGGCTCTTTATTCTCGTTTTGCCTGCATGCCTGCACAATAAGGAAACAAGGAAATAGATGGCATAGATGATATAGCTTTAGGGAAGGATGGACGGCATAATAAAGTCTGCAACTGGACCGCTCTCTGTTTTTGTTTACAGGCATTGCCTTTTCAACAGATTTGTTGAATACCTAGTGAAGAATTATGTTAAAGTAAGATGGAATTAATCATGTATTTTAAAATGAGAAAATTTGACTTCTATCTCAAATTTCATAGTTTTTATGGAAAAGTTATTCTAGTACAGTATGCTATAAACAAAGTTGCACAACAAAGATGCTCTTATAATTATAATCTCAACCAGACAAAATCTTGTCAGACATTAACATCTCTTTCTGTGCCTGTAGCTGTATACATATTTTCTATAACCAATATTTCAAATTACATACTAACAAGGTCTTCACTTGTTTGACAATTAAGGGATGTTTTTTTCCCATAATGTTAGCATGTTTTTACAGCCAAAATGCATATAGAGTTAACAACACGTTTTCCTTTCATTGTGAATCTCTACACAGTCATTTTGACATATCATATTGAGCACGCATTTGCTGGTAAGAAACTAAATCTGTAACAGTAGACAGACGATTGTACTACAATGTAAGATAAATAATTTGATAATGTTAAATTTGATAACTTACATAATTGTGTGTTAGCCTATAGACTTGCGCAACATTTAGTAGGGGATTCTTGATATACTGTACTTTGTAGGTAGGTGGAGAAAATCTAAATTGTGTTGTTACTTTTAAATCCCATTCAGCCTCAAAAAGAAAAGAAAGGGAAGAGTAATTACTGCCTCTGTTTCCAATTAATTGTTTGACCACAATGCATGAGTGAAGTTTGACATTTGTAAGTCTTCACCATCAGTTGTAAGATCCTTCGTCTAACTGAAAGCTGCATGACCGTGTTAGAATAAGGAGAGTGATTAATGGCATTGTTCCCCATTCATATTATTGTCTGTTCCTCATTCTCATGTTTCTATTTTCAACATCTCAGCTGACTGTCTCCTGTTGGTGTCCTGCTCAAAACAAAAAGCAAGTTTAGTAATATTGTGTCGCTGCATATGTATCTAGCCCATACACAGCATGACCTTTCCCTCCCCTCCTCTCACCCTTTCTCTCACCCCCCGTGAGAGAAAGGGTGCTGCTATGTTCCCATACCTGGCAGGTAGTCCTCTCTCATCTTGTCCATGCTTTTTGTTACACTTGCTCAGCCCAGTAACCACTGTGTAGCCTTGAAGGGCTACATCTCTGAGGTGGAGACAGATTTTAAACTGAAGTGCAAACTGCCAACCCAACATGCCTCAATTTTCCTTTTTGACACTGGAAAGCTGTATAATCTAATGTTCCTATTACACTTTTCTGTTACTGCCTGCCTTTTACCTGTGAGCGATGATGGTTCTGCAGTAATTTTGAACTAACACTCACGAACCATGAATTGCCCTTTCTACCAAATTTGGCTTTCATCCATGCAGACCCTCTTTACAGTGCTTTTTGAATGCCTATAATTTTGTGTTGGCCAGCCCATGCTCTTCTAAAGTGAAGGCCCGATGATTCATTCTTTGCACAAAGCCATGTACCAATGAAGACAGCCCTCCTAGCTATGCCAGATAATGTACCTGTGACTGTGAAAACCTGTTGCTGTCTTGACTCCACATTTGATCTCACCAGGTTCATTCAGGATTGTGACTCAGATCGAGTAACCTAGGAAACAATGGAACACGGAGTGAGAGAGAGAGAGAGAGAGAGAGAGTGTGTGGGAACCAAAACAAAAAAGTCTATCACGCCACTCTGTCCGTACGCTCAGCAGTGTGTGTGATCAGTCGTTCAGTCTGGTCCGATGCCTAAGGTAAAAATGGCCCTCCCCCCTTTTACCAAAGGAGGGCGGGGCCGCTACTGTCTTCTGTATTGGATGCCTGTGTATCATTCTGTAGCTATCCTCTTCCCCATGCCCTTCAGAACAAACACGTGTGCTCTTAACTGTACTGCTATGTTCTTACGTGTTTTGCACTGTGGATAAAAACGAGCCAGTTCTCAGCTTTGAAGTCTGATTGCGAAAGGAAGACAATCCTTAAAGATTTCCCAAATTTCTGTGTGTATGCTCATGTGTGTTGGCGGGTGGGAAACTTGACTTAAATTTGATCTGAGAAGGACTTTGCTAGAAGCGATGTATAGCCCCAGACCTGACCTTTTGTTTCACGCGCTTCCTCTCATTTAAGTATTTATAAGTCCTAGGTCATACGAGTTCAATCCATATTCCTCTTCAGCTGTCGGCTCGTGGAGGGTTCACTCAGGGCATCGGTTCTTCAGACCACAGACCTGCAAATGAATTAGTACTTTACGCTAACTCCAGACTCCCAATTTTCTGAAAAGCACTTTCTATGTGGGAAGCGCTATGCTACTCTGTGGATGTAAAAAATGGTCACAACCGGACAGCTGTTGAAAATGCCTGTGTGAAACCATCGCCCGAGCAGTTGTATGGGGGGTAACTCGGCCTATGTTGTGCTGAGGGATGCCCCCTGCTCTACCTTAGCTCTGTGGCCTGCATGAGCCCCGGGCTTCTGTCACAGGCAGCAGAGATAGACAGAGCCGTTTCCCTTCCAAAGGCAGCGTTCTGAGCGAGCTCCAAATGCGATCCCACCTGTCGTGATTAATTTCTCAGATCATTTTCAGTGAAGTGCCTCAGTAGTTCTGACAGCCACAACTTTGGCTTCCAAATCGCCCGTGAGGCGTCCGAACCTTAGCTGAGAAGTAGTTTGACCGCCATCTAAATGGGATGCTTGCGACGAACCTGGCTTGTTATGATGGACATCCACAATGTCCGAGTATATGCAGGGATCCGTCAAGATGAGGCCAGTCCCAAGCCTCCCGTTTAGACAGCACCATGTTCTAGTATATTATGGGTCTACAGCAAAGTCAATTCCAAGATATAACCCAGACTCGAACGTCATTACAACTAATAGAAGTGAGTGCTGTGCCATGCCTGCTTGTTCTTAAGAAAACCACCCAGTGGACCGATATCCAACCCACTTGTGCTTGTCTCTTTCTCTCTCTTTCTGTCCTTTTCTCTATGTTCACAGTTCTAAACAGACCAACCTGTGTGTCAGGAAAACACTATCCTCACACACAATGAGGGGGAGAGAACGAACACTAAATGCTCAAACTACGCAAAAGTGTACAGAGAGCAATTTTTTCTAAGGGGAAAAGAGAGAGAGAGAGAGAGGTCTTCCTGTCTCTCAGTACTCCCCTAACTGTTGGTCAGTCGCCTAACAGAAAAACGGATCGATAAAGAGTTGAAGCTCTACACACCGAGTGACTCCTCCTAAATGGGTACTTAAACTTTTTTTTTTTTTTTTGGTTGAGGTGGAGGAAGCAAAACGGTCTGTGTTTAAAGGGAGAAAATGAAAGCTCTGCCTCCTAATGTCCTGTCTAAGTGGATCTCTGTGTGTCTCATGAAGCGTGAAGTACTCTGTAACCCTAACAAAATGACTATCGCTGGGCTCCTGTGATTTTTATACAGCCCTCACCTCTGCCAATATCTCCCCTTCCATTCTCACTAAAGAAATGGGGAAGGCCGACAAAAAACGAGGCCATCTATAAATGTAGTAATCATGGGAAGGGCGGCTGTTTATCGCTGCCACAGAGTTTAATGATTCAAAAAGGTCACACTGTTGGACTGTAATGTCTTGTTACCCTGCTCACTAGTCCATACTTATTGTATTAGCATAATTCTAGACACACAACGCCCCCTTGAGTGTACTCTCTCTCACCCATATGACTGACACTGACATTCTGTGTAAGTCCCCCACCCACCAGTATGCTTAGCAAGCATATACCCTGTGGTTGCTGATTTGACACCCTGCTGGCAGGAGCAGATAACCCAATTCTCTAAGGGAAGCCATGATGTGTTATGATGAGGCAGCTCTCAAAGTGTCAAACTCTATCTTCATTATTATGTCCATTGATTTTTATTTGCACAAATTGTCTAGTAGAATAGCTTTAATAGTACTGTCAAACAAAACGTTTCAGTTATACAAGTGTCTTATAGTCCAACTTATGTACAAATGACATTGTTCCCTGTTTCTCTAACGTTATGTTGACTATTAAGAAAATTGTATCAAACCCGTCTTGTATTCATTATTTGTGTACAAACTTCATTGATTGTCTCTCCAATGCTAAAATTCACATCGTAACTTGGTTGTTTTAGAACTAAAATATTTTCTGTAAGCAGTGTTAGGTTTTCACTGTAGCGCAAATGTTAATAGATGCTAAATCGATGCCCTTAATACAACATTTGCATTTCTAATGTTGGCATTTATGTGAATCCCTCCAGAGACTTGTTTTGCCACCCCCTCCCAAAAACCAAAACCAAATATGAATACAGAGAGGGTAAATATTCTAAATATCTTAATGGTACAAAGTAGCAGCAATGCACCAAGAACATGTTGGACATATTTTTAGCCATTTTTACACATGACTTATTGAAGTTAAAAGTTTATTTAAATATGAATTTCCTTTCTGTTACAGAAATGGTGAATAGTTAAATTTGATTTTGTATTTATTTTTTTGTTTGAGATTATTTAAAGTACATTTTAATTTTTTCCCCACTAAACCTAAACATAGTGGAACATATGTTGGTTGTTTCAGAGCTAGATATTAACAGAACTATGCAAATCAATCCTTAAACCTGCTCTATAGTTGTGAAATGACATTGTGAACAAGACAATTTTGCAGTAAAGTGGTTGCCACAAAAGTCAAAGTCTGTATACCTCTGGGTGGGCTGGGATTTGAGTGGTTGGGTGGGATGGATTTTTGTTTCAGCAAAAGTCGTCCGCTGCTGGTTTCCATCCCAACCTCTGGAATATTGACATGAGAGGACGCTCACAGCGGTGCTCTTGCACAGTACAGTATGTATATCCTGACCCTTCTCGCTGTGCTGTTGCATGATCGCCAATCCTGTTAGTGTGGAGCTCCAGGGGCCGTTTACTCACAATATTGAACTGCTGTGCAGATGCTGGTGTTGTTAAAACTATGCTGGGCCAGAGATTTCAAGAATGTTTCCTTAATTTTACTTTCACAATGCTACTTTAATGTCTTGTGAGGCTGTCAAGTTTATTCAGTGTAAAAGCTAAAGAAGTGTGTCATTGTTAATGGGATTCTGGGAATCATTATACTCTACGTCAAATTGGACATTTGCAACCGCCAACCCACCTTGATGTCACTCATTAAACTGCTGTTCTTAATGCTTCAATGTTGAACTAAAGTATGTTGTCCATAAATGATTGAATGACCTGGCACTTATGGAATTACAATAATGGGCGTATTGCAAAATGTCTTTCTGAACTCTGGAAGTCTTCAGAAGCACCTTCTGGGTGGGTCACAGCAACCGTACCCAGCCATAGCTTGACTGGTGAACATGTTGGCTCTATGTATTGCCAGGTTTCTATCACAAAGCCAATGCCCAATGTCCTGACAGGCTTCTATATAGTAACCCAGTGCAGTCAGTCCATCTGCTTATCGCGCAACATGGGAGCAGTCTGTGCTGTCAGTCATTATCCCTGCCTATTGTAATGTGATAATGCACATGCGTTATGACTTAATTATTTTCTTTTGTTGTATCCCTGTTTCTCTTGACTCCTTGACGCCCCCCCCCCCCACACCCCCCACCACTCCTTCCCGCAACTCTTCTCTACTCTCATTCACCCCTCCTGACACATATTCCACGGCCTCCTCAACCACCACCTCCATCGTCCTCACGCGTCTCTTTCTCCTCTAACCCTCTCCTCTTTACACCATTCCCCCCCCCCCCCTTCCCCCTCTGCCACTGTTCCACCCTCTCCCGCATCTACCCCCGCCCCCCCAGACGTACGCCTGCGCGTGCGGGCCGAGTACCTGGAACACGAGTCTGCGCTGCGCGGCGGCGTGGCGTCGGACAAGCAGCAGCCGCTTGAGCGCCAGTTCGAGCTGTTTAGCCAGGCCAACGGGCTGCTGCGCGCCAGAGACCTGGGCTCCATCGTCTGCGACATCAAGTTCACCGAGCTTGACAACCTGGAGGCCTTCTGGGCCGACTACCTGAGCGGAGCCCTGCTGGAGGCCCTCAAGGGGGTCTTCATCACCGACTCGCTGCGGATGGCGGCGGGCGCTGAGGGCGTGCGTCTGCTCATCAGCGTGGACCAGGACGACTACGAGCAGGGTCGCCGGGCACTGGCAACCAGGAGGAGGGCCCCGTTCTAACTGGTTCCAACAGGTAGACCGTGCTTAATTTAATGAGACTGTTGAGATAACGGCTTATGTAATGAGACATCTGTGGGGGTTGCTGTTAATGGCCCTTAAGCACTGCACACGCCTCACTCATTGTATTTATGGTGTAATGCATTTAATAGCCACTGGGTGGCAGACATTGCCATAACGTGATGTGTACAGACCTCAGATTGTTTATGAATGAAAGGTAAAAAATTATCCTCATCGCTAAAAGTGAAAACTCATAGTCTGTCTATAAATTCATGTTTCATTCACAGGTGCCACACCATAGCATCACACCAGGAGGAGGAACATGTTTTACCTACTTCAGGTTTCCAGATTTTGTCAGTAAGAACAAGAAACACACAAGCAAGCAGAGACCAGAGATGACAAACTTGAAAAAATAAAGTGAAGGTGAACAAGCCTAAGACACACCACAGGTGCAAAAGGAATACTCTGTCAGACAACATGCACAAACATACACGTCATGTTCACCAATATGGCAATCATCTACTCAGCAGTGCGCTATTTGGTTTTGACAGTGGACAGGTGCTAAATTATGAAGTTTCATGATTTTTCTTCCCCTCTTTGAAATGTTGGATTGAGAAAAACAAAATTAAAGGTCCTGTCACTACATTAAATGGACAAAGAACAGTCCAGAAGAAGAGTGAAAAAGTTTCTGTTTCAGTTTTATTATTTTTTTGTGACAGAATTGTTTGAGCTGATTAAGAACTGAGCTAACTTTAATTTTGGGTGCCTCTTACCCACACATAAACACCAACACGTACCCACACTGATAAACAGGCCCAAACCGTGTGTGCCGGGATAAAGCTTGGCGATTGTCATGGTCGGTGCACATGGAAGGCTCCAGTAGATGACGACGATGATTAGGGCCGGGCCCCAGCAAACCATGGAAGCCTCATGATCACCAACTTGTCAACGGGATGTGGGGGTAACACAGCTCCCACTTGAAACCCGCCTCACAGGCAGGCCTTAGACAAGCACTTCTGCCAGTAAGATAGTGAATGGCGGGACGGTGTGCCAGTCAATAGAAGCGATGTTCGGGAGATCAAAATCAAAAGTGCACATCCCAGCTCCACTCAGCCCTGCTATGTAGGCCCAGCGGAGTGGCTCACAGACAGCAGTCTACTCACCCTGCTGGAACTAATGCCTGGACTTCACTCATAGAAGACGATCAATAAGGCCCTTGCTCTAAGTCCCTTCACACAAGCGCGACTTAAGCAGACAGACAGCAACAGGCCCAGGCAGAACACACTGCATGAGGGAACCAGGCACTGGGGGAGGTACTTTAATGTTAATACATTTATAGCAGTATCTTTGTACTATTTGTAGGTGAAAATTGTAAAACGAGCAAAAAAGAAATGTAGTCTTTAAGGGGAAATAGTTTATTTAAGAAGATGGATATTTGTTTTGGTATGTCTTTTTTGTGTAAATACTAATATAACATAATTTCAAGTGAAAAATAAAGTTTGATTAAAGCTGTTGAATTTATTTCAATAATTGTCTGTAGAATTAGTTCATATTAAAATTACAATGACAATACTTTTTATTTTTATTTTCATCCAAATTGACATGCAGTGATTTAAAATTAAATAAATAACGTATTTTAAGGTAGGCTGGGCATGATTAATCAAGCACAAATCTGTCTACAGACAAACCTCTGTATTTTCACTGCTGTCAATGTCATCTATGGTGTCATATATGAAATGAAATGATCTATAAAGAGATTCCTTAGTCATACTGTCTGGATTAAATATATACATCAGTAACCTATTGCCCAAAATATTGCCTAATCAACTTGTTTAAGTATAGTTTATATTTTCAGTGTGATTCAAAAACCTTTTTTTAACAATAGCACATAGCCCATAAGAAATGGCAGAATCAAAATAAGTATGAGTGCACACAAATCATACAGTACGCATTTTTTTATTTTATTACAGAGGGTAAGAGGCAGAAAACAATGAACCAAAACATTTATGCATCAATTACAAATTATATGAAATGCAAACCTTTCATAACTAGGCAAGTCAAATAAAAACATGCTTAAGTTACATGCTCTGTTTGGTGAAAAACAGCACTGCCCATGTTGTGTCAACACACTTTGTCCAAAATCCCAGTTTTTGTCTTTGTGCATTTATGGTAGCAATTATGTTAAGTTATTTCAAATACATATTTGTCTAAATATATGACTGCACTGGCTGAGTGAAAATGAGCATTACCTGTATGTGCGTCCGCTATGTAAGCGGCAAACTGAATGTAACTCACAACCTGCCTTGATCGAGTAGGCTATTGTTGAATTCAATACTCTTTAGTTTGTAATCTGCCTTTAGGGTTTAGGCTACCATTATAATGGATATCATGATAAACATAAGAATTCTGACCACGCCCATCTCTAAAGAAACGCACACAAAATATAAATGAAGTATATTATTGATTTTCCATCATAGAAAACAGTAATAGGGCACCAAACCCCTCAGGGGAAATTCTGATTGGCCAGTTTCTTCCATATTCAGAATATGGTTTGTTTGATGGCCAGCCAGACTGCCCCAGGCCAGCCCTGGGGAACAGAGAGGTTCTTGAAAGTTCTCTACACACAAGGCCTTGAAGAAAAGACATCAGCGCTCATAGGGAGGCAATCTGTCTCAGAACGTGTTGCAGAAACTTGGAGCTCCACGTGAAAGAATCCTTCATTGTTCCACGTTTGCACAATGACCCTTTCTGACCTCGCTATTCTGCTTGCCAGATAGTTAGAGAAAACTGAGTGGCATTAGGTGCAGCACTGCCAGGCCACGCAGAGCTTGCAGGTATCTGTAGTCCATTCCCAAGTCTTGTTCCTCAAGTCCAGAGGCCGCTGTCTTCTAAGGGAATGGGAATCACTTGAATCCGTGACATCCCATTGGATGCATTCTCTCCATAATGCAGCAAAAATGCAATTCTGCCTCATGGACTTCCCAAATCGACCATGCAGGACCCAGGTCACTTGCCACAAGCCAGGAGTCTCCAGATGCTTCTGCCTAGCAGTAGGAGCTAGTAGCTGTCGCTAGACCAACTCCCTCCCCGATCTACATCCAGACACATGGATGGGTTTCTGGGACACGGAAACTATCAAGTTTCCATGGTGATGGGGCTTGGCAAAGGACAGTGCTGCCATCTTTGTGTTGGAGTCCTTGTCATCATGAAGTCTTGCAAATGGTTTGGAAAGGTTGTGTCTAATAATGGAACACATTCAAGCTATGTTTTTATGAATTAGAATAATGGTTGTTTATTCTGTAGTAGTTTCTGTTCGCTACAGTTGTGAGCGTCTTGCAGTAACTTCGGTACACATACACTGTAGGACATACAAGGTGCAGTGGACAGAAGTAAGTGTGTGCTTTATAGTGCAAACAAACACGCTGACATAGCTAACGTGCGCTTGGCCCAGCCTGTCTGCCAGCCAGGACAGCGGTCATCACCACCCTCCTGTAGACTTCATATAAAGACCACTTCCACCGTCCGCAGCTGTTCTTCGCACCTTCATGATTGGATGGAGACTCAAGTCGTCTTGCGGTGTCCGCAGCCTAAATCAGTCCCCTATCAAAACGTGTCGTCCAAAGCTGATGAGACACTATAGCCTTCTGGCAGCTGCCTTGGGAGACGCAGTTATTGTATGTCCCCTGCAGCATGTGGCGCATTACTCTGAGGTGGGGGGTGGGGGGGGTGGGGGTTCTGAGGGGTTTATTGAGAAAATAAAATTAGATTAGACGATCTTCTGAAAAACCTTGTTCTTGGCACACCACTTTGTTTGTTTTGTCAAACCTGATATGACTTTACATTGTATAGGCATTGTGAATGTAGTTTATGTATATTTTAAAACAACATACTTACGTCCATAACACAATCAGTATTGTGTTGAACACATTGATAATTGTGTTAATGTATATTTTTATTAAGGCATGCACTAGATGCCCCTGGTTGGGATCACACCATGTGTTGGCAATGTTCTAATTATTTTCTGGAACCTTAATTGTTCTTTAACATTAGGTTCATTGCCCTTTTAAAATTACGTTGTTTATTAAGAATATAAATCAGTTCAATGAAACCACACACAAATCTACGGTTGTTCACAATAGCCAAGATAGAATATGCTCTGGCAGAGCCTCATTGACAATAAAGCGCTATATTATATTTGTCCTGCAGGTGGCAGCATATAAATTAATTGTCGATTTGAAGAGGCCCGATATTCAAAACAAGTTAGCAGCAAAGGTCTGGCGAATGTCAACTTATAGATCATAATTTTCATGCAATATAGGATAAATGCGAATAGGCCTACCCCGAGAGCAAAGACAAATTCCAGAGATTGAATAAATGCGAGATTGAAAGCATCGTTAGACCTTTTATCCGGTAGTTGAAAAGGCTGAATTGCACTGGAACCCTCAACCATTTAGGCGTCGGCTATGCTATAGGCTAATCAAACATGTTTCATCCAGTGGGATGTTTTCTAATGAAAACATTATGCATTTTCGCGTAGGCTATATATGATTTCGCTTCTATAAACCTTTCGCTTTTATTGCAAATGACCACATCTATCTCCTCTCGTGCACGCGCCTCTTTCTCCTCCTCAGCATCACAGCCACCACGTCGCCATGGAAACCGCTTAGAGACACACGTCGAGAGTGAGAAATTGGGAGTCCGACCTGTGTGGAGAGAGGGATGGAGGGAATGAGAGAAGTGGACAACGGGGGACACGCAGAGAGAAAGAGACGTGAAAGGTTAGGGTGTTGGCCCCCCCCCCCCCACCACCACCACCAAAAAAAAAACCTATGGAGCCCCCTTTCACCTCTAACCTCCCCCGGTTTAATTCAGAGCCCCCACCCCGGACCGTTTCCCCCCTCTGTCCGCCCCCCCCAATCT